>JAAGNO010026861.1:22158-36979 GCA_033439905.1 Ceryle rudis
TATATTAGAAAAATAATAGTTATATAAAGGGTTTTAATGAATAAAAATTATATATATTTATGTCTTTATACTTATAGCCTATATAGGACAAATTTTTGAAATTTCTTATTTCTTATGTGGAAAAACTCAAGGGAGGAAGGGAAACAAACAATCACTAGATCTCTAGATTTGTTCTTCTTGATGCATCTTGACATAGTTATTTGTATTTCTGACATTTTCTGCTAATCAACAACCTTACTTGAAAAAGTAGACACACATTATTTTAATTAGCAATATCTAAGTTACATGGATGTAATTCCATTTCTTAGGTTCTGAAAAAAAAGTCAGCAACCCCAATCAGAAACAACTTTCAGGACCTTTGGACGCCCATTTAATGCCTGCAGATCCCCTAGGGGAGACTACACAGCTGACAGTGGCACTGGTGAGGAAACTAGAAGAGAAACATCCTAAGGCCTCAGCTCAAAGGTAAGCCACTGACAGAACTGATATTTATTGTTCAATGACATTAGATGTTTTCCTTCAGTTTCATGTAAGATTGATTTCCTGGATATTATTGAAATATCTCAGAAACCCTCTGGCTGGTAAGCAAGCAGGGATTTTGACCAAAATTAATGAAAAGGGGTGACATTTATGTGCACTTTTTTTTTAATCTTGAAGATTGATGTGAATGATGTTTGGTAGTAATTGCAAATTTAATTTTAATTCTTATCTACAAACCTCACATAATGCAAATTACATAAAGAAATAGGACTTGTATTAATATTGTGACACATCTTGTGCCACAAGACTTGCATTTAAATGGTAAGGGTTTTGTTAGAAGCCTGAAAATTATGCTAAGCCAAAATACTAAGTGACTCAGTCACTTTCAATATAGGACTGTATCTTAATTTCAATAAATAGTAGTATTCTTAACTGCTTCTACTTAAAGGCAAAGTCTTCTGCCTGCTTTGTTTAGGTAACTACAAATGTCATCTGTAAGAGAGTTTCGGTTATTTTTTATCTTTTGGGTATTTTTATATTAAAACCTTTTAAAAATGGGCCTCCAATTCTAATAAAAGACCACAAGACATCACTTGGTATTAGAATGAAAGTCGAACTAGTTAAAGTTGTTACTACTGGCAGTCGGTCAATAACAGTAATTTATAGGTGACTGCTGCAATCAACAACTGGATTTGGTTTATTTAGATTATTGTAACTCTTTCCTTGTCAGTGTTATCCTTAGAGCACCTGTAGATTTGCTCTGGTCCTCCTTCAAGGCCTAGGATTTCTGGTGTTTCATTTATAATATTATCTTTCAAATATTTAGTCTTTAAGTATCCAAAATATTTTGCAAAATGTGTCTGAAGACTGACATGACTGAGGTATCTGAAGGCATTTGCTATTAGTAGTTTTGAGGGAATTGCATATGTAGAGGTAGGTTACCTGTATTTTTAGTAATTTTGGGCTTTTGGTGAATCAAGTAACTTTAAAGCTTCATTAAATGATCTAACCACTAGTAAATACTGTTGTATGATTGCAACACAAACTAAAATACAACAGTTAATATTGATTATACTGGCTTTTTCCAAAACGTCTTCTGCAATTAAGGTGAAGGTTAATCCAAGATCATTTTCTCCACAATGCTTTGAGTATGAATTTTTATGATCTAAATATGCAATATCAGGGTCTCTATGAAGTATTTCACTTCATTTAAGTACAGTGGTGTAAGTTCAATTTCTTCAATTAAATGTCTATGCTTTTAGCCTCGGATAACAGTATAAAAATATTAAACTGAAATTATCTTCTTGCAGACCATAGACATTTGATTTAGAAAGCAATCTGCAGTCAAGATCGCCTTTAAGCACTGAATGCTTGATTTTCTATGTCTTTATCTATTGGTATTATGTATCCCACCAAAAGTGGAGCTATGCAGTCTAAAGCATTTTCCTGAACTAGAACTCAAGATGGAATGAATACACTTTAATACTAAAATAACATTATTTTACTGTCAGAAATATTTGGCATTAAATAGCAATGGTAACCGATGCAAGACTTCTGCAGTTACCTCGGTTACAAGAGGTACTAAGTGCTTTAAATTATCTTTTGCTGCAATTTTTCACTAGACTGTGATATACATTGATATATGCTATAAATAGCTCCCACATTCTACTCAGTAGTTTGTAGAATGCTTTCAGTGCCTGAAAGGTGATGTAAGAAATAGGAGACAGGATTTTATTTATCCTTTGAACTGAAAAGCTGTTCAATTTCCAAGCAGCAATAAAATTTGCTTGCCTTTACAAAATAACGTGAAAAATTGCCATAAGCTCAAATGAGGTTTGAATTGTTAATAGAGGAAACTATCTTTCTGTGTCCTAGAATTTTTGTTTCAGGGCTTGGTCCAGCTATATGGGTCAACAAAGTGAAGATTATAATTACTGGTCATCTTGCATAGTTCAACTGTTTTATAAAAAACTTTTTTTGGTTAACTGCCCTGCTCAACACATTTGCAGATTTTTTATCAGCTTTGGCTTACTGAGAAGGGAAGGGAACTGTGTCTGAAAGGAGATTCAGATGCCTAGACACAGGTGTTTAGGGTAAATTTTGGGTGTTGAGGGTATATCACCAGGCTTCCAGCTACTTAAAATTACCAGACCTATGAGAACTATGAACATCCTATGGGTACACTTGCAGTCTCAAATACTAGCAAGTGTCTATTTTTAAGCTATTGAGTCCTGCTGTAACAGTTTCATTTTCCAGCTTAGTGTTTTAGAGGAACATGTATTTTGGAGGTGTCATTCTTAGTGTTTTGCTGTTTTGGTTTCTGAGAAAGTCATACTTACATGGTGAGATACAAGCACATGAAGTCAGCCCCATGTTGAAAGAAAACCTTATTCTATAGGATGCTGTAGGAGGTGCCTTATGAAAAGAGCCAAGTTTCAAAGAATGTGGTTAATTAGATCGCAAGCTTGTCTGCAATAATTTTCATACAATTAGACTTTCCTACTTACTTTTGCTGGTTCAATGCTACAATCATCCCCTTTCTTACCTGCACATTGTTAGACAGTTGCACGTTGTTTTAGGAGATGTGGTAGTAAAGACAACAAGGAAATGAGCTTGTTTCTCTGTGTGTGTGTCCTTCCTATCTTAGTGGTCTCAGCAAGCCCTTAGTATCATTGGGGGCATCTTATTCAGTGTTCTTTCTGATGCTGTTTTTTTTAACGCATCTCATACTTTTACTAATTTATAAAGTGCCTGTGAGATGAAAACTTGAACCTCATCTCTGACTTACCTGACTGAATCCCTGAGTTTCTGTGTGAATGCTGAAAAATGTATCCATTCCAGAAATTACCACTGAGGAAAAAAATCCTTTTTTAAATGACAAGTTTTGCTTCAAACAGACCAAAATCCAATCATAAGCTATCACTAGGCATGGAGAGTTCAAATTACTGAGAAAACATGATCTTTAGGATAAGGATGAGTAGAAAGGTGAGCTATATGACTGGTTTATGTATTTCCCTCAGTGCACAAGAACTAATGACTTAACTAATGGCCACTTTCATCCTCACTGTTCATTGAAACTACAAATCCATTGCTTCCTTTCACTCAAATTATTTTTGAATGGACGCTTGTAGAAAGATACATAGTATTACATTGTATTACATAGTATTATCTTTGCATGGGTCAGGACAATAACTTAATGTTTTGAGTGTAACCTTGTGGAAATGTAACCCCTGTAACTTCTGACAGCATTTTAAATGACTTCTCGCATTCTTATGATCTTACATGTTTGGCCCAACCAGGAAAGTAAGAGGGCTCCTGCATCATCAACTCTAACAGTTGTATGTTCAATTTGTGAATTGTTCTTTTAAAAGGCACTAGTCACATTTCTAAAATTAATCAACAGTTTTAATGCAGTTTTGGGCCTTATTGGATCACTTTGCTTCCATAAGTAAGCTTAATTGCACAAGTTTCTGAATATTTTGTCTCTAATCCAGGTATGTATTTAAATATGCTCCAAGTTAAGTATGTGCTAGGTACAAGCGTTCTTGGAGCTGAGTCAGAATATTTATGACCTTGTCATAAAAGACATGTCTGAAAGAGTTGATATAATTTTGATTTTTTCTGAATCACTTGGACAAATTCAGTTATTTTATTTTTATAACTTATTAATGTAGGAAAAATTACTTAGGAATACCCCTAAGGAGATGAAAAGGTTCTCCAGCTTCTATCGGTGACACAGCTTTGAATTGGTACAGTTGTTTGTAACAGCTCAGTAAATGCTTGACCTTGATTCTTTATACACTGTTGATTCATATTAAATTCCAAGTAGGCAAAACATAAGTAAAAATAATAATCTTCAAGTGTATTATAATTTGATTATGCCGTAAAGACTGATGAGAATGTATTAAAATTAATTCATAACCTGATTCTTTTTTAAATTTCCTTATATATGTTCCACAAAAAAGCACACTTTAGACTGTATTTTCTGTGTGCATTTTAAGTGCTGTCATAGATTTCTATTAGTGAAAACTTTGAGAAAACCTTATGAGAGAAACATCCTTTTACTAAGTTGCAAGGTTTTTTCCATGATATCTGCCATGTAAGTGTTCTAAAGGCTAAAGCTTTGAACTGGTGACAAATTAGCTTTCATTATCTGCTTTAGTCGCATCTTGACAAAATTATTCCAATAGCTGTATTAGCTACAGATACAAACCCAGTTCTCTGCTCATCACAGAAAGGAAACGTTATATATCCATCTGAAAATGAAAGGAAGCTATAATAAATATTACATTTCAATTTTCAGAAAGCAGTTGAAGATATTTGTTTATATTAGTATAACAATTTGAGTGACTTACCTTTACTTACATGGAATAAGAACTGGGGGGGTTGGGGGAGGAAGACTGTAGCAGCCGACAAAGCATGGTGACCCAGCTTGTCACCCAGTGACCTGTGAGAAGGAAATAATGAACTGTGAGTAGCTGTCATCTTAACTGCTTCTGACAGTTTGGCTATGGGCACATCTGTGTTAGTTGCATGGAAAGGCCTTTGTTGTTTTCCCACTAGTGACTTTGCAGACCGCTGTGGGGTTTGCTGGCTGCCCTGCTCTTACACTTCCCCTCCTTTTTTAGTAGTAAGAGCAGCTGCCACTGATAGAGCTGACATTTCTTTTAATGATTTACTTGGCATTTATACCATTAAAAACAAGAAATTAAATTGAAATAGAACTTTTGATTATTGTAAATGAAAATATCTCTGTATTCATGTAAGATCTGTTATAATTATGCCTATAATCATTCTGTTTAATCTACCTAACTTTCAGCAGTGTTCAATGTCTGTTGGTACACATCCTTCCTAATATCTTGATATACTTAACTATTTTGAGTGAATTATGTAGTCTACTGGTAATAACGTTTTAAATAATCCAGTGTACAACGAAACGAGGCAGCTTTTCATGGTTACATGATATATTATAAAACAAACAAAGAACCCCCACTCACTTATTTAGTATTACAGGAAACAATGGCTTCCTTTTTCATATTGACTGGAGTACGCGTTGTCTTTTTCTGGTACAGTAGCACTAAATCTGGGATAACTTCACTCACACTATTAGCATTTTCAGCTAGGAGACTAGTTAAATATCAGTATGTCTGCTCTCAGAGTACTAGCTGAGCTGTGAAAGGTGATTGAGAAAAAATTGAAATCATGACTTGTGAAGAATGAATGGTTAACTTAAAGTGCAAACCTATCTTTTTTTAACAAAATGTATACATTTTACCTGGTTTATATACCTTATTGCTCTTATGTTGTAGTATGCTTGGAGTAGTTTATTACAAATTACTTTGTAGGAGTTGAATACTGGAGACTTCACTCACTAGACTAGAAGTACAGCATGCTGAACCTGAGTTATTTTTTGTGGTAATCCTTTTCCTGTCAGTTTTGAGGAATTTATATTTGTCTCTCATATTTACCCACTTTGTTCACTCTCTTTGGCTGTTTCCTGTCCCAGATTCAAGCTATACTTGACAGTGTTCACGTGCAAGGGAACAAATTTACATTTTAACTGAGAGGACACAGATTTATGAATTTTTTGAGGTCTGTAGTAGAGCACGCCACATGAGCTAGAATACAGATGACAGTCTCTTGCCTAATTGTGTGGTGACGAAGCCATCACATATATATACTAACAGGTTCCATTGTTCCATTTTTGCTGTATCACTAGTGCAATCTTCTGTCCTTATTTAGAAGTGGAGCAAAGACACATTGTGGTGAACAGGGGAGATGTGCAAATGCAGCATGATTATCTAGTGTGTCATATATAACTCAGTGAAGAATCGTAGGTGCCTTCTGAACCCATGTTTACACATGTGTGTAACATGAAATAAGTAAAAAAAGTGTAGGGCTTTTTTTGGGGTTGGTGGGGTTTTTTTGGCTTTTTTTTTTTGAGTCAAGCTATTGTTCTGTTTGCAGTCAGGTCCTAATTTCCTGAGGAGGTAGAAGATTGCGTGTTCTCTGAGTAGTTATGCAATCTCTTTATATATGTAAAGCAAACAAGGGTTAGATAGAGAGGACCACTGACTAGTGCAGTTGGGGTGCTTTGAAGGCATGCTCTAGTTTCCTGTCTGGTGCCTGCTGGACCAGTGTCTCTGCTCTTAAATTCTTTTGAGCCTCCATGTAGTGTGTCTCCTGGATACAATGAGAGGGTCAGTATGCCTTGTACCCCATCCCAGCTCTGTGACTCCTTCACCAGGCCAGCACACTTGCAACTAAACTAATGATTTAATACTTTTTTTTATCATGGTTAGGTAAATATGCAGGCCAGTCCACAGAAGACTTGAACTTACGGCGTTTCCATATATTGTATGAAGCAGTTAATCAGTTCTACATCTCTTCATTAAGCTATTCCGCTCTAAAACATTTGTGAAAGGAAGGTGAATGCATTGACAAAAACCTGTAATTATACATTACTTTTGCTGGTGGAAGTAAATGAGAGCTGTGCCGCTAAAAGCTTTTTTCAAACTCACCAAGTCTGTTATCTCTTAACAAATGTTAATGCCACAGAGAAACGTAAATATTCATTGAAGCTATGGAGTTATACAGAAAAATTTGGAAAGTGAAATCACACAAAAACTTGTAAAATTTAACAGAATAAAATGTCTTGCATAGGCACTTTATTGTATTTTTACAGGATACAATTTATCCACGGGTAAGTGAAAAAGTCCACAGAAACTACAATATCACTTGATTAAGCAACAGTTCAAATTTTTAACCTTCAAAATGTTTTTTATCAGTTCTGTACAGAGCTCAATCATGTTCACAATTGCTGGGAAAGAGTTAATTTACTGAAATCACATGAATTACTCTTCTTTTAAATTAGCTTAAAATAGGTGAAGAAATTATTAAAAGAAAAAAGTCACCTTTCATAGGTAGATTATGCTTGAAAGCACACACCTATCTTCATCTAGGCTCATATATTTATCAAGTGCTTATTATCGACTGATAATAAAAACAAACTGAATGAGTTAATGAACTTGAATGAGCAAGACCAGAGCAGGAACCGAGCTGCTGACAACATAACTGTGGTTAGCAAAGGTTGCAGCTTTTTTAATGCTTAACATATTGGAATAGGAGACAGAAGGAAAAAAAACATTTCCTAGACAGCCAGTGTGTGTCAGATATAAACTGTAAAAGTTGAGAATTTAACCTAAATTACAGGACAATGTAATTGATATTAAGTTGAATAATAGTTACATAATCCTTGTTTCTTGCTAGAAGTAGGTATATCTGAAAGGACAGTGAAACTGTTGTATCTGAAGAATTAGGCTGAATTCTTTTGAGATCAGCTTTTAATGCAAGGGATGGGGTAGTATGGATTTTAGATTTTGGTTGTGTGGGGGTTTTTTTGTTTTGTTGTTTGTTTGGGTTTTTTTCTTGGTAGTATGTGAAAATCCTGAGACAAGGTTAAGAAAGGTTAGAAAGTGTGTCAAGTGACCCCGAAGCAGAGAGTCTGATAGAATTGTAATACGGTATGTGACAAAAGAATGTTGTAAGAAAGCTTCACGCCAGTAATCCTCATATCAGTGAAAAGTCTTAGGATATTACAACTGAGAAATATTGTTTTACTTATCTCATAATACTGAGCATACAACTCCTCTGACAAAGATAAAACTGACAAATGCACAACCAGTCTTCCCACTCCCAAAGACAAGAAAATTAGCTCTATGTGCTGTTGGAGCGCAACTCCAGGCTTTTACAACAATAATAGAGATTAATTTGTAATTGTGCGTTGCCCCCTGCTCCTCTAGCCATCTGTAGATGATGGAAATGGTTGTGAATGGCAAGAAACAGAGAGGCTAGCAGGGAGGAAAACCAATGACAGACTGAAACTTCCCTCCTTGTTATGTATGTTCTATTCTCTTCTATTCATATTCATAAAATAACAGAAATTAGAGATAAGAGATGTTAAAAATCTTTCAACAAGAACAGGATTTTTTTCCTGCAGTACCTTCCTTCTTCTGCATCTAATTCATTTTTAAAGGAGTGAGACTTCTATTGCTTCCCTTAGGGTTGTCTTTTCTGCAGTATAATAGTCGTCCTCCCTGTTAGGAATATTTTTTCTGACATTCAGCCAAAAAACATTGTCTGCTCAATTTACTCCCATCACTCCCTTTGTACCATATACGTTTGCACCTTTCCCATATTTTTGATAGGAATTTAACCCACTTGATAAATGGTGAAAGTTGTACATGGTTACTTTGTTAGCCTATTTAAATGAGAAATGCAGCTTTCTAAATTCCTCATAGTGACTCACCTTGGTTCTAGGGCAATCTTACACTTCATTGCAAGGTTGCTTACCAGGACAAAGTTTGTTTTCTGAAATATTATAAACACATCTTTTTCTGCACTCCAACTCACATGGTTTTTTTTTCAGGCTGTTTTACACTATTAAACCCATTTGAGAGGTGATTCTGGCATATAAATGCCTTAGGCAGGTGCATTTTTTGTTGGGTTTTTGTTTATTTGCTTGTTTTGTTTTAATTTATTAAGCTTGTGGTCTCATTTCCAAATGTGCTTGGAAAATGTAGGATCCAAAATTCAACACTTGGAAGAGCTGTACTCTTAAGTACAGCTTTAATGAGCTTTCAGTAGGGATAATATAGGGTCTTAAATATTTATTATATTCAAAGGAAAAGGTAAATGGTAAGCACTGGCAAATACTTGTACCACCTCTGGGTCAATATATTAGTGTTATAATGCAGTTTAGTAACAGCTTTATGTTGACAGAAAAAAATCCAGTTAACATTTGTTCTAAAAAATCTTGGTTTTCTCTCAGTATTACTTCCTATGAGAATACTGTTACTACTAGGACAGTATTTCTAGTGCAAACACATTTACATCAACTAACTTAAGCTTCATATCAGCATAGTAGTGCTCTTTTCTATTCCCTCCCTGCCCCTGGTAAAAAGTTATGCTGATGAAAGGCATATTTTTCTGGTTTATTTTGAATATTGCTGTGCTTATCAAAGATCCTGCCTTTTCTCTTTTTTGAGTGATTGACTATACTGGCAGCACTTTGTGTAGATGTGGCCTTATAGATCACAGGGCTTGCTGTTCTTGGTACAGCAGATCGAGAACTCTAGGAGCCCCTGTCTGATGGTGACCATGTATTGAGTCATGGTATTACTCATAGTGTTTCTCACACAAAAAATACCCTCAGAAATTATAGTCAGTGGATATATTTTTTTGGATAGCTTTAGTTTTCAGAACTCTGACAGATTTGCCTGTAATACATAGAATAAAATTGTGAATAGATTGAATCGTGGGTAGTTTGATTCGGGAGAAACAAAGAAACAACAAAACCACAACCAAAAACCTCCTTGGAGATGCTCAGAATCCTGCAGGATCTGGTCCTTCAGCTGCTGATTCACGGTTGTCACTTTGGAGACAATAGTACAGGGGTGAGACTTTGCAAGTCTCTACAGAGGGAATGTGCATCTGCATGCATACATACATCTTTATAAGCAAGGATATAATCTTCTAACCCAGATTTTTCAATCTGGTTACTCCCTTTTATGGCTTTCTAGGATGTATGGGAAGTACACATTCCACAGGGGCTAACTTCTATTTGTCTTTGAAACACTTCCTACTTAGAAAAAAGCCTGAAATGTCTCTGCTGAGACACCCAGTAGGGCACTTTCAAAATTATCATTATGGCACCTGAAGAGGACCATAAACTTTTCAGGAAACAGAAAAATACAGATTTGAATAATAGAAGACTTGTACCTTGTAAGTGGCATATGCCTTACTGTTTCTGTTGAATAGTGTTCTGACTTTTTTCCTGTTAACATTTTGTCTTCTACATCTGCTGTAGTACCTCTGAACTGTCATGCTCTGCTCCTTTGTTCCTTCTACCTACTGTATATTTTTCTCAAAATATATTAGCAAGAATGATTATTGGTATATTTCCTACTTAATGTATATCATCCACCTTTTTCTTGCTCATCTTTATATTATGGACCTCAAAATAATGCTAGTTGTTTGCTTTCAGATAAGCTCTGTTCTTAATGTAATGCTCACTGAATTAGTTAATTTTAAGATATATTTTACCACACTTTTAAAATACTTTTTTTTTACAAATTGAAACAGTTGTTCACTAATAACCCACTGCCAACATGAAGATGTTAAGTTAAAAATTTCAACATGTGACAACTGAGTCCCTTCTAATCTCATTCCATAAAAGCAAGTTATTTTACTTAGTTATAAACCTTGATTTTTATTAAAGCCACATTACCTTAAAATACAGAATTTATATTCTAATTATTCTAATATGAATTGATAATTAGACATGAAACTAAGAACAGAAAGGTTTTTCTTTTGCCAAACTTCCATAAATCTTGAAGATGGATATAAGACAAATTTTTATTAGTTAAATAACACCACTATCAGAACTTTAGCTTCCTTTCTGAACTCTACTGCAGTCATTTTTAAAATACATTTTTCACAGTGGAGCTTTTACTCCTTTTTCATTTGACTTTGCCAGTAGGGACCTCTGTTCAGTGTTTCATCCAAAGATGACACCTTTGATAGCGTGGTTGCTCTTCCCCTATGAGCACTGTGCTTCCATGTCATTGCTGAATTAGAGTCTAAGTTTTTATGTTGTCCTTCAACCCCTGACCTTCTGGCCTGAAGGCAAGAGTGTGACTAGCACAGCTATGCTGAAACAGAAAGCAGAGCATGCAAAGATGAAACAGTGTGGAACCACTAAAAACTAACCATTTCTGTACATTTGCCTCTTCTAGACAAAAAAAAAGCCAAACCCCTCTTTCTTTTCTTTTGAAGCTTGAGTCTGACTTTAGGCAGCTTTGGCTTGTTCACTGACCCAGGAACAAGTACTATCATCCTATTAGTACCCTGAATGTGAGATGACCATAGCACAACAGTCTCTTGAACTGTGGTGTGTATATATGTTTTGAGGTAGATGAAGATAATGTATTTGGATTTTTGAGAGAGTGGTGGTGTTTCTTTATGGTGAAAATTATGATTATTCCAGCCCATTAAAAAGAACTTTTAAATCTTACATAGCTTGAATGATGAATCCACAGTAGAAATCATTCAAAAGAATATTACAGAAGTAGGTTAGAACATATATCATTTTATTTGCTTCATACTGTTGAAATGAACCATTACATGGATTTATCAGCATAATGAAGGTTAGCATGGACTTGTAAAAGCCCAAGAAAAGTTTTACTGAGTGTCTTTGTTCCAAAAGTATGATACTTTAATAACTACATTATGTCATTATTTCACGTTAATTAGGTGTTTGTTAAGCGTTCCTTTCTTTGTTGCAAAACCTGCAATGACCTCCTACTTTTTATATGGAAATAGATGGTAGACAGTCAAGCAGTTATCCCTTAGTCCCTTCTCCATACTCATCTATTAGATTTCCAACATACTCCATTCCTTCTCTTTCCAAACTGAAGAATCATATTCTGCTCTCTTTTGCTTAGAAACCTCTACACACTTTTAATCACACTTCTTATGCCTCTGTTTCTCTAGTTTTTCTTGACATTTTTTCATGTGGTGAGAAGCAGAACTGCATGTGTTTTTTCAAGATGTGAATTCTTCACGGATCAAACAGTGACATGGGGATATTTTATTATTCATTCAATGCTCCTTTTCTAATAATACTTAAAATATGATCTGCTGGCCTGACGCTGATCTGATGTGCAAAAGAAATTTCCATAGGGCCTTATTTTACTGCAATATCTTGTTCTTCGATCAACTGGAGTTAAATAATTATAAAAGCTGTAGAGAACACAGCAAGGTAATATTCTACAGAAGCATAAGCCTCAGCAGAGAGGTTTTCTTTGCATTTATGTACTAAGATTTGATCTAATAAGGGTGATAATTTGGTAAAAAATGCAGAAGTATCTCTGTGCTATTTAAACTGTGATTGCTGTGATATGCAGAGGTGCACTAATGGAAACTGGGACTTGTGTAAGACATTGGTGTAAGTATTTCTTTCTTTCTGAGAGAGCTTTCCAATGCTGTGTATTGGAAATACTCGTCAGATGAGCAGTAGCAGATTTACAGGTCTAGCCAAACAGTCTCCTGGGATTTAAATCCTCCAGCACATCTAAAGTGCATAAAAATTATAAGATATGTAAGTTAAGCAATATTTAAGTAATCAAAATATCTAGACTAAATTTATCATTGGTGTCTTTCAGCCAGTTGGGAAGGATTAGCCTTACAATAAATTAATAAGGTTAAAATCAGTTATATAAAACAAGCTGAAGGTTGGAATTCAAATTCAGTTTTAGCTTCCTAACTGCTCATTGTTTAATTGTGTGGTCTTATTTTCCAAAATATTCATTTTTCATAGATTGTAGATGACATTTTACATCAACACATCAACTTGCAAGAATTTAGTGTAAATCCCAGGACCTCAGTCATTTCTTTCTGTTCTAACCTAGTCTGGTACCACAAAACCGTTGCAAAACTGTTGAATTTGGTTCTGGGAGGCTTGCAACATTACTAGCACACTGCATGCTTGGCATCAAGTCTGCTTTGTCATTTTTACCTTTGTCCTGTAGTGTAGCTTGACTGAATTCAAGGGGCTGGGCATATTCTTGACTGAAATTTAAAAGTGGTAGTGAGATGGAGAAAGGTAAGGCCCCTTTTCATTCCCATTCTAACTCTTCATGTCTTAATTTCAGCATGAAGCAACAGTAAGCAAGTTTAATAATATCAGACACTTAAACACTCCCTATAGATTTAAGTTAGGGTTAATGTAACAAGACACATTTTCTTCCAAACCCCTTGGAAAGATTCAAGTCCCGGGGCATTCAATTCCTTCTTCCCTGATTTTGGCATCAAGTGTAGTTATGGTGGACTTTGCAATTTATTTGTGATATAACAAGTTTTTTCTTAGAATGCTTATTTCATACTCTGAACAAATTTTTTACTCATCCTCCCTCTAATCCCATCACTTTTGGGGAATGAGAAATTTGGATGAAAGAGAAGCAAGGAATGGAAGGTGTCCATTTCACAAGTTCATGTTTTTCAATATAGAGAGATTTTCACAATAAAAAATTGATTTCTTGCTATATTATGTCATTTCACAACTGTGATCCATCAGTCATTTAATAAAGACATTTATCAAATACTTTATTAAGCATTGCTAAGAATTGGATGGAAAATAACACATTAACAGGAAAATAATAAATGTTTTCACAGACGTTCATACAGTAAAGATCAGAACAATGCAATTATCAGAGGAAGAAAAGTAATATATTTAGTGCTCTTTAGTTTTGTACTGTCAAGGGTTTGGGATAGGTACGTTTATTTGCAATAAATAGTGGAATTTTTAGTAAATCCAAATTATTATTGATTCCCTAAATTCATTTCTAGGAAGAGATTCCTTTCACATTTGGTTTAAATATGCTTCTTAAAGAAATCTTTCTTTATATGTTAGGAAAAAAAAGTCTAATATGTTCAAAAAGCCTAAATTTAGGGTTTGAATAGATGCAGCAACTGTATATGTACTTAAAATGAAATGGTTTATTATTTCTAAGACACCTACCAAAAATTAATGCTTGATTGTTTGGGGTTGGTTTTTTTGTTTGCTTTATACTTAAAGATCTACTCTATCTTCCACTGCAGTGTTTTATTCATTCACATAATATCCTGGAATGCTACAGTACCTTGCATATATCCTGTCCAGTTCATTTAAATGAAAATTCTATCATATAATCTTCTTATTTAAAATGTTGATGGAAATGGTTTGCTCAACTGTTATGACCTTTATCCTTATGAAATGTATAGTGTCTAAATGATTAATCTGAAGCCACATCTATTCTGCGTATTTTCTACTGTACATTGTAGAAATGTAAATGCCTGAAGAGATGAGCATTTCTCTACTACTCATCATTTTTAATGTAAAATATATAAAATGCATACTGTAAGATTACTTTTTTAATGGACTTTTTCTTTTACTTTTCTAGGAAAAAAAAAAAAGAAAAGGTTAGTTCCTCACTGCATTTTCCTTAAGAACTCAGTAATATCTTATTTTCAACTAAACTTGAAAGTAATAATGTATAGCCAACATACAGATGTTATTTTCGTGCATAACAGAAAGATTAACTAGATTAGAAAGAAAATTACCTGGGAAATACTCCATGTTCATTTTGTTCCAATGTGGTTGAATATTTAGATTACAGTGATAGTTCAGAATTTAATGGCAACTTCATAAAAATAAATGTATAATTAGGTTTGAATCTAGGAATTTTTTTTTTTTTTTTTTTTTTTTTTTACTATGAGCAAGGTAATCTTGAATATGAAAAAT
>JAAGNO010026863.1:0-39927 GCA_033439905.1 Ceryle rudis
TTCCCTCATCCACTAGGTGGGCCATCTTGTCATAGAAGGAGATCAGGTTCATCAAGCAGGACCTGCCTTTCATAAACCCATGCTGACTGGGACTGATCACGTGTTTGTCCTTTATATGGTGCATAATGGCACCCAAGATGATCCTCTCCATGACCTTCCCTGGCACCAAGGTCAGACTAACAGGTCTGTAGTTCCCCAGGTCCTCCTTTTGGCCTTTCTTGTAGATGGGAGTAACATTTGCTACCCTCCAGTCCACTGGGATGTTCCCAGTTAGCCAGGACTGCTGGTAAATGATGGAGAGAGGCTTGATAAGCACATGCACCAGCTCCTTCACTACTCTTAGGTGTAACCCATCTGGCTCCATAGACTTGTGTATGTTTAAGTGGTGTAGCAAGTCACTGACTATTTCCTCTTGGATTGTGAAGGTCTCATTCTGCTCCCCCTCCCTGTCTTCCAGCTCAGGGGGCTGGATGTCTAGGGAACAACTAGTTCTACTGCTAAAGACTGAGGCAAAGAAGGAATTAAGCACCTTAGCCTTTTCCTCATCTCTTGTCACTGTTTCCCCCTGCATCCAATAAAGGATGGGGATTCTCCCTAGTCCTCCTTTTGTTGTTAATGTATTTATAGAAACATTTTTTATTGTCTTTAACAGCAGGTTAAGTTCTGGTTCGGCTTTGGCTCTCTTAATTGTCTCCCTGCATAGCCTGGCTACTTCTTTGTAGTCCTTGTGAGAGACCTGCCCCCTCTTCCAAAGGCCTTAAACTCTCCTTCTGTTCCTGAGTTCCAGCCTAAACTCTCTATGCAGCCAGGCCAATCTTCCCCACCAGCTCATCTTTCAGCACGTGGGGACAGCTGCTCCTGCACCTTTAAGACTTCCTTCCTGGACTCCTTTAACCCTTCATGACTGCCTGAATATTTCTTTCTTTATTTAATATAGCAATATACCAGTGTCTAACAGCAAGAGTCTGGGCTCTTATGTATTTCTGTTTCCTGTCCACCTGGTCTACAGGTCTGAGAAAAGATATTACCTTCTCTACATGCTTTGTATCTCCTGGATCTTCAGACAATCACATTTGCAACAGCAATGCAGCTATCTCTACCTTACAACTACAGTTAAAAGCAACAAAAAAGTGTTGCTTATTAGTATTTTTATAACACAAGGACATCATGCTGATCTAGATTAACTCCTTATACTTTTTCCCTACCATTTAAAGGTTTTAAAAACTTTATACTCCTGGGGTAATTGTTTTCTCCATAGCACCAAAGTTTGATTTACCACACAGAGAGAAAGCTTATTTCTGGAGAGCTAACACCACTGATATGTTCCTTGCTATCACTAAATTGTTCATCGTATTTCTACTCTCTACAGCCCATAAGGGCACCCCTAATCTAAGAAAACACTGTACATCTTCTCCCCCAGCTCTCATTTTATTTGGTTTACTGTCTAACATGATTATTACATTATTCTTCAAGTTGAGAAATTTATCACACATTTACATTTTTAAAATACTTAGGTTTTTAGAAAGAGAAGCATATAATCCACAATCTGAAAAAGCTTGATGTGTACTGAATATAAAGTCTTTTGTGAGCTAATTTACAATAATTAATATCCCTAAATATAAACATATAAAACCCCACTAATAATAGTAAACAGAATTGAAGTATGAACTGAAGTAATCATATATTGTATATATGATAGGCAGAGACATGTCATGCATTCTTAGAAAAGAGTGATCATTTCTGCTTGTTCTCAGGCCAAAGAGAGAACTACTTCTGAATTTGAGGCTTTTTTGAGGCTAAGGGGTTTTGGTTTTGTTTTTTCCCTTATCAGGCACCGAAAGAATTTTTTTGATTTAGCCCTACCTCTAGATGAAATCCAATCACACAAACACAAAGGCACAGAAATAACCTTACTGGAAGGGAAGTTAACAATGATACCTGGAAGCCTCTGTTTGATAGTTATACCAATGTATTTGATCATTTTGAAGTGAAGTGTTTCATAAAAGCTCAGAGGAGAGGTAAAGGACTCAGACTGAATTTGTCTCCAGAAAATGGCAGGTATCCTCGTGAAATATTTACACCAAAGTTTCAGCAAACTAGTGAGAGCTAAAGACTCCCACAAACTCCCAGAAAAGCTTAGTATCTTGCAGTAAACCATAAATGAGCAAGAGGATAAAATATCTTCCTTACACTATATTTCAGTGCTTTTAGATCAGAGTTAAATATAGGCATTATGGCTAGATAGAATAAGAAACACATGTTACCTCTGCCAGTGTTATGAAGACTGTCGGTTTGGCAGCTTCCAAGAGTATAATTTTGTACATGGACTTTTATCAAGAAAGTTTCCTGTTCTAGATCAACAGTGGAAACAGTACACAGAAATATGTGTAGTCGCCAGCATCTCTGTAATCTCTTATCTGTGTGACTCATCTCTCAATATAGAAGATATTCTATGCCTGCGAGATCCTTGGACTTTCTGCTCAGATCAACTGACAGCTAACTTTCACGCAATTGTTTTCACTGAAATGTTGGGTCTTTTACTTTATAGCCGATAAAGCTATTATCAGTGTGTATAACACAGGATTGCTCAGGACTCTCAATAAGGTAGCAGAATTCAAAGGGTGCCTCTGTAGAAACAGGTGTAAAGGTATGATCCTAGTCACCAAGGATTTCCTAACCTAAGGCTCTAATTCTCCTGTCTGTGTTTGCTTGAACCATAGCTCAACCCACTCTGGAGCTGACTTTTTATTTATTTAAGGTACTACATATAATATACATAAGTATATGAAAATGACAATTCCTGTAGGAAAAGAAGGGGAGCAAGAAAATGCACAGATTTTTCCATCCATTTCCTTATATATTTTAATTATCAGAAAGATTATGAAGTGTCAAGCCTTCGCCATCTGCCCCTCCACCTGTTATTATCTGTCTTCAGTTCCTCAGAGAAATAAAGGTTGGGGGAGGTTGGTTTTCAAGTGGTCAAAGTCTTTGGGGTTTTTTGCAGATTCCATTGAAAATTCCATTGAAAGAAGCCTACAAATATTGAGCTGTTTATTTTCCATTCCTGTTGATTAAAGTATGAGCTCATTTTTCACTCTACTTGTTCATATGCTTAATAAACTCATGCCCTGTGGTACTGGTGACTTTTACAAATCAACTTCTTAAGTACCCATCAATCTTTACACATAGCATTAATGTTTTATTGTTCTTGTTCTGGTAGTAATGATTTTTTACTTCCTCTGCTGATTTTTTTAATCAAAAGTAATTTACAGCACTATTCACCAAGATGAGACTTTGCCAATTGTAAATACATCATATGTGTGTTCTCTGCCACTTGGTCAAATCAGAAATTTGACATATGCTTTGCTGCCTTTAAATCAACCCATATCAGGTAATAAATAAAAATGTCCTGTAGGAATTTCTTTACTCATTCATATTTAAAGAAAAAATATCATTTAAGGCACTTAAAATTCTGTGGGGTTTTTTGTTTGGTTGGTTTTGGGTTTTGTTTGTTTTCCTTTTTTGTTTGTTTGTTTTTTTCTGTAAAGTGTTTTAGCAGGTAATTTTATTATGCATAACTGCATGAAATAGCCTTTTAAAATAACTTCTCTTATAACACTTTGATTTGCAGTCTCATTAAAAAACCCAGAGTTATTAACACATGCAGATGAATTTTCACTATTTAGGAAACAACCATTTTGGAAGGTACTAAGTTGATTATGACTAACTTAAAAGCTGTTCAGAGTCAATATGAATCAAGGCAAACATCTACCTGTTTTTTCATGTATTATCGATTCTACAAGAAGCAGTTCTGAAATTCTCCAAGACCTCACTTAACAGGTGATCAGCTCTGCCAAAGATTTTCCTTATACCATTCACAAAAACCTCACTTTCAGTTCTCTCCTGTGCAACAGAGATAAGACTATTTCCTTTCTAAAACACCGTTTTGTGTGATTTTAAACTCATAAGCTTCTTGGATAGTGATAGCCTTTTCTTGTAGGCATTGTAAAGTATATCTTATTACTTCCACTAGGAATGATATTAAAATTATAAAAGTAATACCTATTAGATTTTCTCAGCAATAATTTATAACCATTTGCTAAGTGCTCTGTGGATAATTTCAAAGTATTTTTTTTTATATTACTGCAAACAAAATGTCAGTTGATCACCCATCTGTGAATTTTCCATCAATGTGCTTTGTAACATTGTTAATGAGTAAACATCCAGTCAATATTTGTTAACTTTTCTAAAATTAATATTTACATTCGTGTATACTTAAAATTTTGTTATCTTGGAAGTTTTTCAGAGCTGAAAGCAAGAAATTAACTTGTCCCTTGGCAGAGACATTGTAAAAATGCCTTTTTCTGTCCCTCTCCCTGCTGTTTAAGAAATAGGCTGATGAGATCACAGACAGTAAGTGCTTCTTTCTTCCATCCCTGTTGCCAAAAAACTTCAGTCTACAGAAAAGAGAATTTCTTCTGGCAATGTGTAATCCTCGAATTTTGAACAAGCTTGACATTTACATTATATAATTAGGAGTAGCAGTTATGTTGCTATTCTGCTTTTTCCATATGGCAGAAAAATCCAACATCAGAGACTGAAAGTTCATGCCACCATTATACATTCAGCCCATCTCCATGAAATACAGGTTTCCCTTCTCATTTGTGCTAGGTGGTTATCAATTTTTATTACAGGTAACACTTCCAGATGGAGTAATGGAGGAATGGGATTTCAAAGGTGTGTGGGAGGGGAAAGGGTGAAGGGGTGAGTTATCAGCTCACAAGGTGCAACTTGAGGACACAGATTAGGCACGCGACTGACAGCTGCATTTGGAAAAGAAAAATCAAAGTAATTAAACAAAAAAGACCAGCCTACACTATAGCTGTTTTCGCTGTGCACTGTTTTTCTGAACCACAGGCCCCTTCAAGTGTTTGATTCAACAGAAATGGAAAGCAACTCTGCAGCTTCATTGTAAGACCTACAGCTATATGCTGCCTTAAGCAGCAGTTGGAACCATACTGCTATCAATCATACATTAGAAGCAAATGAAATACAGGCACCATATCATTATAAGTCATAATAAGGAAACATTTGAAGGAATCTTCATGAAACTATGAGGACCTTCCACCAGATTTTTTCTAGTTGCCTACTCTGTGGTATATTAGAATATATTTATAGAATCATAGAATCATTAAGGTTGGAAACAACCCTCAAGATCATCAAGTTCAACTGTCTATTAAACATTATCAGGAACACTAAACCATGTCCTGAAGTGACACATCTAGACATTTTTTTAAACACTTCCAGGTATGGTGATTCTACCACTTCCCAGGGCAGCCTGTTCCAATGCCTCACCCCTCTCTCAGTAAAAAAAGTTTTTTCTAATATCCAACCTAAACCTCCCCTGGAGCAACTTAAGCCCATTTCCTCTTGTCCTATCACTAGTTACCTGGGAGAAGAGACCAACACGCACCTCACTACAACCTCCCTTCAAACAGTTGTAGAGAGCAATAAGATCTCCTTTCAGCCTTCTCCAGACTAAACCCCAGGTCCCTGAGGTGTTCCTCATAAGACCATTTCTTCAGACTTTTTACCAGCTTTGTTGCCCTTCTCTGAACTTGCTCCAGCAGCTCAATGGGGTTTTTTTATACTGTGGTGCCCAGATCTAGACACAGTACTCAAGCTGCGTCCTCACCAGTGTGAGTGCAGGGGCACAATCACTTCTCTACTCCTGATGGCCACACTGTTTCTGATACAGGCCAGGATGCTGTTGCCTTCTTGGCCACCTGGGCATACTGCTGGGTCATGTTCAGCTGGCTGTCCACCGGCACACCCAGGTCCTTTTCTGTCATGCAGCTTTCCAGCCACTCCTCCCCAGTCCTGTAGTGTTGCCTGGGGTTGTTGTGACCAAAATGCAGGACCAGGCACTTTGGCTCGTTAAACCTCATACAACTGGTCTCGGCCCATCAATCCAGCCTGTCCAGATCCGTCTGCAGAGCCTTCCTACACTCAAGTAGATCGACACTCCCACTTTGATGTCGTCTGCTAACTTACTGAGGGTGCACTCGATCCCCTTGTCCAGATCAGCAATAAAGATATTAAAGAAGACTGGTCAAAACTCTGCACAGATTTGCTACCAGGATGGTTATATGTAATACTAATATTCAAATGCCTAGTAATGTATAGAACATCCAGACATGCTAAACTGCATCACAGATGACAACATCACTTGGAAACAAGGTTCTTATGAGTAAGAATATGATGTTCAGGGAGATCAGAAGAGACCACTTCCTTTCCTATCTTCAGTACACACATCTTGTGACCAGCTAAACATTACCCAGTCTTGTCAGCTGCTAAAGAGTACCACTCCCACACTTACACTGTGGAGACAATATTTGGTATCCATTAAGTGAGAGCTCTGTGAAACACAAATTCTGGGAGAAGAGACAGGAATGCAAATTAGCTTGTTCAAAAAAGAGTCACAAGCAAAAGGTCTCAATTATTCTTTAAAACAGAATAAATGAAAGCCGTGGTCAGTTCTGTTAAAAAAACCTGCTGCTGTCACCAAGGTCACAATTTAGGCAATGTAAGCTTTTAAATTCTCCGTGAATGCAGAAAAGGTGGGTCAGGCGTAACCTTGATGTACAGAAAATGTATTTCTAATGAGCTCTTCTGTCTGCATGCAGCTCACTAAGTAAAGACATGACTAAAAGAGACATTTTTTTATCAGAAAATAAGAAGTTTGGAGTATATTTGTAAAATTCAGATTATTTCACTCACTTCTACCCCTATAATATTCTTTTTTATTTCTAGTACTAAAGAAGCTTAGCTCCTTTAGAGTGGAATTAACTGGAATTTAGTTTTGGAGGGCTAAAAGTCTTCCATATATTCAGGACAAAGTGGAAAAAAAAGTAATTTCAAAAGCTGAGATAGAAGGATTTTATTAACATCAGCTGGCCTATTTCATGGCACACAAAGAAGGACAGTAGGACTATTTTTAAGATAAAATAGTTAATCTAGCTTCTTTTAATGTTCTCAGAACAGTAGCAGGATCTTCAGTGATATTAAATGTTAGACGAAATATGTATTTTAGGGCTTGCCCACACAAAGAAAAAATGCTTTATTCACATCCATTACTATTGATGCAATTATAGTACTATTGTAGGCTAATTACAATATAAGAAGCAAATTAGATTATACCAGCACAATTTCATTCAAATAATGCTTCACCAGGAATAACTGAGTTGGAAGAGAAAATTAAAAATCCTACCCTGGAAAAACTTTTGTGCCAGGAGCATAACTGTGTGTAGACAAAATCTTCAGTATACCATTTTTATGAAGTCTCATCAGTGGTTACTTAATATTTTTATGGAAACATAAATTGAAGTAAATGCATCTGCATGAAGGTCTTAGTCCTAAATGTCACCCTTATCTTTGAGAAAGCTATCTTCAGGTCTCACTGATATGTGAAGATACTATTACAGGAAGCTAATGACTTTCAGTAAGTGGTTATATACTGTCAGTATCAGGATTGTTACAAGGTTGTGCTTTAATATTTTCCTATCTACCATCTATCAGTATTTGGCAGCTTAAATGCTGAAGCACATGATTTGGAGTCTTCTAGTATCTGGAGAGACAACACAGCATAGCTAAATATATAAATATTTAGGGAAACTGAAGGAGTAACACTGAGTTTTCTGAAACTGATGTAATGTAACTAAAAAATAACCACCTAATAAATAATGGGAAAGTAAACTCAGGGCCACCTTATAGTTTGCTGCGATATGTAGGGTCAGAAAGCTCATGGACAAATCCAGACCAGTTGAAGGCCTTAGAATAATCAAGGTGAACTTCCAGATATCCGTTGTGAGGTTTTGTGCAGAGAAAGAACCATGGGAATGAACGTGCCACAGCCCTGAGATATGTGCAGGGCTCAGAAAGGTTCAAACCCGCAGAGCCAAATGTTAGCCAGAGACTCGTGCCTTCAGTAGCACTTTGTAGTCTGGGAATTCCAGATACTTGACCATGACTCACTCTTGTTTTTCCCTCCCCCAAAAAGGGGGGAGAGGAATATGGCATTTTGTCTAGTGGCTTTTGTGTGATGCTCTGGTAGGAAGGCGCACTTAAAAGAAAAAAAGAACCTGTCAAGTCTCTTACACTGATTAGTGCTTGGAGTCTCACAGGGCAGAAGAAAAGAGGCTTAAGAAGTCTGCATTAGCCAAAGTCTAATTTAGAAAGGGGAGGTAGAAGAATCAATAGAATTATGGGTAGAATGAATAGCAGAAAACAGAGAATAGAGTACAACAAGCAAGCAGCAAGCCAGCAGTTAGAAAAATACATTTTACTACTTTCACCACAATGATCTGAGAAGGGACTCACCAAAGAAGTACTGGAATGAGCAGAAGGGTGTACAATCCCTCCCCAAACAAAGTAAATGAAGAAGAAAACACAGAGTTATTTCTCTCTTGGGCACCTATAGAAAACAAAGCAAAACAACACAGCAGGGAACAAATAAAAAAGATGCAAAATTGCCTGTGAAATCTGTGATGGCCTCAGACTGCAGCTAGCCTTAGAGAACACCTGCTGTGTGAATTGCTTGGGCTTTTATTAAAAATTCAATTAATGTAAACAGTTGTAATAATGGAACAAAAACTAAACAGTGGTTATGTACAGCCAAGCCACCGTCCAATAATCCTGTTTCCTTTTTCAAGCAAAAGCCTCATATAAACAACAAAGTACTGAGTGTCTGCTTGGACAGGAAGAGCTTAGGGTGTAGCAAAGTAAGACAAGAATGTGCAAGTGCTTGGTCACTGTGTTTGGAAAGTACAGGCACCAAACACGCAGTCCAAAACCACACATATCAACAAAAAGCTACCTTTCATTCTGAAGCAATTGCTGTTGAAAGGCAGTTGAACACTGTTGTGTGCCCTATATTCTCACAATATCTACCTGCCATAAAGTGCATTTTGGCAGCAGGTAGGTATAGATGCCTTAGACTGCAGCAAGGGCACACCTTCTTCTGGCAGGACCTAAAAAGGAGAGGAAAACATTGCCTCTCTACATTCATTCACATTCCTGAATTTCTCTCCTTCTCTAGAGATATTCAGCTGAGACAGAGCTTCCTGCAATGACTTCTTCTTTTGTGGTCTCTTGCAGATAGAGCCCTGAACTAGGACATCAGAGGAGGCATAAACAACACAGAAGAAACTATATCACAAGACAAAAAAACCTTACCCCCTAAAGCTCCAAGGAAAACATAAGCTCCTCTTCCACCTCTTTTCACAAAATATAAGCAAACAAATCAATTGAAACCTAACCCAACTTTGCTGTGGGAAATAACACAGGAGTAGGAACATACCAGACACAACCCAGCTGACCAACTAGACACATCAGACATCTGTCATACTGAATGGTCCAGCAGTAGAAGGTGATCAGAACAGTGCAAGATGTTTCTAGAAGTAAAACCTGTGAAGATTTCAAGCTATCTGTATTTTTTTTTTTACAAAAATATAAATATTAGCCATCAGTTGCAAAGCATAGTTGTCTAAAAAAAAAAAAAGTTGCCTTTATCTTTCCCATTCTTCATCTATAGAAACTAATTCAAAGTGAAGAAGCAATTAAAAAGCAAAAATAAACCAGAGACAATGTTCTTTGTATTCACAGCCCTCAATGTGGTTTGGAATTAAGTTTACATAGGCTTAGGCTGGTATGGTTGAAGGAAAAAAAAGAATCTTGTCATTAAAAGAGTGTATCAATTCATAAAGCTCACATGACTGGGAACACCATTGCTCAGTTTCTGTGTTGCCCAAAATAAAGTATTCAGTAGAAAACACAGCAAGAAATCAGCCATGCCATAGAAGTGCAAGACATGAGTATTATTTTTACTTCTTGCTATGGCTTCTCTTCCTATTCACTAGCTTGTCTAAGTCGAAAACCAGAGTTACAGCATCTCTCACAGGATTAATAACTACATAAATCAAACTGGAGCTTCCTGTGTTAATTAGGGCCACCTTGTTATTGTCAATACTGGAAGAAGGGGAATAGAAATGAGCAGTTTTTTACAGATCTTAACACTTGCTCTTCCTAACACTGCAGGGTAGTATATATTTCTTCACAAGTGCTCCTAAGTCAGCAGTATTGGGAGAAGAAAGAAGAATATCAGGAATACAGCAGGGCATCAATATTACAAAATGTTCTGGGTGACATCCCATAGATTTTTTTTTTTTATATATAGTCTATAAACACACATCTGCATGCTTCTGCATGCTTTTGCAATGACTGACTGAAACCAATAAGAATGGCATATTTCATCTAAACTTTTCCCAAGATTAATTCTAAATGGCTGAGCAGTAAATATAAATATATGTTGATCCTAGTTCTGAAGTTACTGTTGCATTTTTACATCCAGGATCTTGTTTTGTTCATACTTAAATTGAACTGTTTGGAGATAAAACTGTATCTGGGCAAATAGTTTCTGCTACTCAATAGAACAAAGAGAACAGAGTGAATGGCTTAGAAAGATTGCCTGGGAAGCGAATATTTTAATGGACAATCACACATTTCAGCTGAATTGTAATTGTGCTTTATTTGGCCTGATGTTATCCAAAGATAGCTGTAAGTAAAAGAAGAAAAAATTGCATTTTTTTACATATTTGAGAAATCTTGTGTAAGTTATAACTTACTTGCATGTGTGGATGTTGCATCAACAATTACCTCAGCACTTTATATCTGAAAGATAATGAAATGACAACAGTTCAAAGAAAGTCAGAACCGCTGCAGGTGAAAATATCCTGTTAAACTTGATAAACCTTTTCAGGATGATGCAAACTGTTTTATTAGCAATTTCTGTAACGCTTCAATGGTGCTGTATATTTTAGGCATGGGTTGTGCTAAGAAACCATTCAGTCTAATCTTTTTGTTGCTGTTATGTCAAATATACTACTGTTAGCTCAAATTTACTGAGAAATTTCTCTTTGCTGAATCACAAGGATGTCTCAAGAATTAAATCCATACAGAAGCATTGAGCTCCCATCACCTTAAGGACACAGCATAGACCTTGCACTCATAACATGGCATGAGAGACGTTATGGAAAAATGAAGTGGACTAGAGCACAAACAAAAATGTAGCTCTAGGAAGAAAGGGCAGGCAAATTGTTGTCATCTGAATGCTACTTTCCCGCATGAAGGGTTGTCACGAGCAAGTGACATGGATGTAGTGCTGTTTACATCTGATTGATAGCCTGAATGTTGCTTGCTCATCTCATGTGCAGCTTCCTGGGTTTTGGCTAATACAGGCCCTCTGGACGCCCAAAATGGGCAGCAGGGAGGGTAAAGCATGGTGTACTCTCCATGATGAAACCTAAGAACCTCTGTCCCTGGTTTCTCACAGCTGTCAAGTTACCAAATTAACAGGCTTTGGGGGTTACATGCATTCTAGAGAACTGTAGAAAGGTTTTGTAAAGGTGAAATCAGCATTTTCTTATTCTCCTCTTCAAAACAGAGGTCTTAACTCACATTATACAACAAAAAATAACGTCTTTTTTTTTTCTATTTCAAAATAATTTCTTTCTGTTTAAGAATCTCTTCTGTTTTTCTGACAGCTGTGATATAATAATAAATTCATAATTCTTCACATCAGAGATGAAATTAATAAGTAGTACTGTGATAAATGCTTTGAAAATAAAGAATCCTTTTCTTATTTATTTCCTCTGACAATACAAGAAAAAGAGGATATTCCAGAAGACAACATAACTAAAATTAATACATAAGAACACATTATTTTACAAGGTACAGACATGCCTGTAAAACTTATTTCTATTAGATAGCTTCATCTATGTCTAGACTTCCTATAAACCATAAATCCATGACCCAGCTGATACTTGAATTGAACTGTTTGGAGATAAAACCATATCCAGGCAAACAGTGTCTGCTACTCAACAGAACAAAGAGAATAAAGTGAATGGCTTAGAAAGATTGCCTGGGAAGTGAATATTTTAATGGACAAAAGGGGAAAAAAAAACAGTTTTCCTTTAAAATGAAACTATTTACAACTTAAAAAGATTTTACAGCATTAACAATTTTGTTTCAGGTAACAGTCTGGTATATCTGATGAGAGAGTGCAAGGAGTCTTTCTCTCTTACCTGGCTTCTTAGAGAGTTCCTTGTGACATAGCTTTTGATGGCCCTTGTAGAAAGAAAGTACTGAACAGACACATACAAAGACTAATGGACATTAAGGTACTTCAAAAGGAAGTGGGATGCCTAAATGCTTTGACAAATGTGTTGATTACTTTGTACTTGCTGACTAACAAACACTGATCTACAAATAAAGGAAACCACTTGTTGGTGTTGGATGAGTTCTGCATGAGACTGAAGGAAAGCAAGAACAAAATTAATGGGTTTAGTGTACATGGGGTTTTGCTGGAGACCTAAAAACAATTCAGCCAGGTCTTGCATGCTATGACAATGCTTTATCTGAGCAAATATTTCACTAGTCAAATCTCCCAACAGTTGAAAGAGTCAATCATATTCACTATGACTCCTAATTTTCATATAAATATACCACATCTTGAAACTTTGGTGTACTTCCTCTACAGCTCACTTCAAAGACTTCTTAGCTAGAAAAGAGCTCAATTTGCCAACTGACTGTAGGCAGTAGGTTTTGAGCAACAACAACAGCAACAATGATGATGATGAAGCCAGAAAAAGCTCCAGGAATGATTAGCAGGCATTATACAGTTTTGATAATTCTTGACTGTGTGCTTGGCAGTGGAATTGCTTTGAGCATCTTTTGAGCTTTTGTAGGGATAGTTGGAGACCAAGAAACATGTATCTATTCAGCATAATTGTTGCTGATTTTCTTATGTATGCTATTTCATATGCAATACAACCCACAAATAGGATTCTGGATTTCCAAAGACCTTCTCTGCAGTTTTCATCTATTCATGTTGCCACTGAACAGGGCAGGGGGTATTGTATTTCTTGCTGTCATCACATTAGATGGGTCATTTAAAGTGATTCATCTGCACCATCAGTTGAATAAGATATCAATACTTTGTGCTGTAAAAATAGCAGTTATGGTCTGGATTACTGCTCTGCTTCTGAACCTCCATGTCATTGCTATGAAAGTTTTTCATTCTGACAAATCTTGTCAAAATACATACCTGACCAGTGAGATATAAGCAGCAGTTGCATGGCATAAAACTTCAATTTGATTTTGATTTATTTTCTGCTTTTTAGGCATTTGCTTCAGTATTTTCTGCATTATCTTCAAGCTGAAGCAGTTGGCTGAAAAGAACATAGTCCAAAGAGCTGTAAAGTGCTAATAGGCATTGTTCTTTGTTCATTGCTATATATATCACCTGCTTCTTTCCTGCTTTTCTGTTTGTTCTCATTGGCACTGTTGAAAGCATTACAAAAACTGTTGGTATTGTAGTCACCATACTCCATGCTTCAATTGCCTTTATATACCTAAACAATGCACTTGAACAAGTATGTATAGCTTTTAAAGTCCAGGGTTCATAAATAGATGCAAAAGAAAAAAAAAAAAAAAAAAAAGAAAGCTACACTTATTTAGGGACTCCGCAATAGATGAAAATGAGAGTTCAGCAAGAGATGTAGAACAAAGACTGCAGTCTCTCAAAGCTTTACTGTTATTAAAGTTGAACTACTTCAGAATTGTGTTTGAATCCCTCCGTTACTCTTGATTTTTATTTACTAAAAGGGTTCTTTAGGGTTTTGAATACAATACAGCATCATGGATATATATGTGATTTGGATACAGTAATGCATCATGGCCCAGCATTTAAAGAAAGACAAGCATGAGGGAATCCTTGGTTTACATTTATAGTCTTTTTCCAGAAGGTAAAAATTTGTGCAGTTCAAGTGGCCTCAAAGTTTTGAACTGGCTTCACTTAAATTTGTATGTATTCAGCTAATGTTTTGTTTTATTTTTCTGGGACATTAAGATTTCAGATGAATTCTGAGTTGCCCAGACTTAGAGTCCAGTCAGTACAAACACCACTGTAGTCACTAGAGAGAGACAGCAACACATCCAGAAGGTTATACATACTGTAGAGAAGTAGACCTGCCTCCTTAGACTGCTTTTCCCGACCTACTGATGAGAGGAAATCTAGCATGACTCAATCCTTCATACAGAGACCTTAGCTAAACTACTGATAGTAGGTAGGCTGAATAAGAGTGTAAATGTTATTGCCTCTGAAGTCACAATCTCAGAGAGACTCAGCTTTCATTTAATGGGAGTGGAAAAATCTTTTTAGGAGAGCTAAGCACTCTAAAAAAATTAAAAATCTGGCCAATATACCACCATAGGTACTGGAAATCTCTCCCATTGTCTCTGCCCGAAATACTTTTCAATCTTTGACAAATCCAGACACAGAACAGTAAATCCGTCTCTCGGGAAACCAATGGGAGCTTTGCAATTAACTTAAATGAATTCAGAATTTAACTGATGAACTAGAAGTATGAAATGAGAAACAAGGTATAAGAAATAGGTTTTGAGATGCACTTTCAATAATGTAGTTTACATTCCTGACATACAAAATGAAAGGCTGGTCCAAGCACAAGACATATATCAAAAAAAGCACTGAAGTATGAAGCAGAAGACAGAAAAATAAAGTGTGAGCAGAGGTGAACAGATGGAGCACTGTCAGAAAAAAAAAAGAGGAGCAGGGCTTTGAAGTCATGGAACCACTCGACTGACACTCAAATACTAAGATCAGAAACTGGCTTCTCATAGTGTAAATTCTGCCTTGGTTACCAGAAAATAAAATCAGTTTTCCATTACTTGATTTTCATAATCTAGAGTCAAGCCAAATTTCTTAATCCAGATTTGCTTCTCTTTGTGTCCAGTGCAGAATGAACAATGTATGAGCAACATAATGAATAGCAGACTGTGAGAAGTCTGAGTCTGTTGTTTGTGTTATTACCTAATCTCTAGAAAACAGCTGAAAACCAAGACCAGAAAGCATTTATCGTGTTATGAGTTATCTTCTTTGAGTCATGCAAAAAATAACCCAGGAGTATATTTTATTGGTATCACTAGCTGATGCAGCTATAGTTTCACAATATTTTCCTAAAGCAGCAACTCAGTTCTGTTAGCATTGATTACCCTGCTGTTAACTCAGCATTAATCTGATATTAAATCAAAATTCTCATTTAGAGATCACAGTGTTTAAATTTTTTATATGGCTGAACTCTTCTTGCCTTCATAAACATTAGGAATCACTCCTTTAGTGATAGTTAACATTACAGAGTCAATGGAGCAAAGTCAAATTATATCAGTTATAAAGCTGGCCAAGGTTCAAAGTTAAAGCTTCTAAGCTATCACAGAGCAGACAATAGTCATGTGGTTGAAAGCAATAGCACATAAAATGCCATCAGTAGGACAAATATAGTTAACTTGACTTGCTTATTCCACATCTAAGTAAGTAAATTTAATGGCTAGGAATGCTAAAAAGAACTTCAGACTTCTAGGTGTTCTTCAAACAGTCATGGAAAAATAACGTAACTCTGCTATTATTTCCTCTGCCCTTTTTTTTATTTTTTAATGAGCATTTCTGCCTTAAGAGGTGGTTGCTGTACAATTAATTTCTTGATAGGCTGCTACATGGACAATGGTAACAGATCACCAGTAATTCTTATCAGAGATGCTTATTGTGGATATATTCAGAATTACCCTACATCTTCAATTTTCGTTTTAAAATTCCAGAAGGAAAGGCTGTGCCATATTGTCAGAAAAGGCTGATATGGTCTTCCAACTGAATGAAATCTATCTCATGCTGATATCATGAGATCAGAGTCAGGCCCAATGCTTTAAAGAGAGAAGTTATTTAAAAATTCTGATTAAAGCACATTAAGTTTTTATGGCTAATTTTATACCCTGCACATGCTCAGAGGCACAGCTGAGTTCCTTAAGCCTTTCATTTGGGTGTGGAATTAGCCCCTTCCTTTTAGGCTAAAGTAATAATGCCATAATATTTAATTTAATCTCATGATATTTTTGGTAGCCAGACACTGAGCAGAGAGAACCAAGTGCTGTTTTCATTTGGTGCTTTCTTGTACTCTACATAGTGACATGAAGTTAACCATAGTACAACTCATGGTATGGAATCTTCTGATATAAATTTCCAGGAGTATTTTAAACTGTTAAGAATTCCTCCAGTATGCCATCCCTATATTTTCATCTGTCAGCTGGTACAGAGTAAAATGCAGTGGGCACTGTTCCAGAAATTTGGTAACCACTGATTTGGTTTATTGAATTCTTGTATTCTATGAGAGTTCTCTGCCAAACACCTGTCCAAATATGGTTTCCTCACTGAATGGCTTATTATTCTTAGCATGCTAAAGAATGTTTCTTCTCTGTAGCTGGATGCAGTTCTGCAAAATTAAAACTCACTCAACCTATTTGGAATGGGTGTTTTGCTATGCCTACAAATTACTACCATACATTCTGAATCAGACTGTCACAACAGTCCAGGGCAACTGCTTCAGTTACATTTAAGGATATGCCTATACTTTCTGCATTTTTTTTCCCTGCAAAAGGATGAACCAGCTACATCCATTGGTCCTGGTCAAGAAATGAGAAAATTTGCATACCTGCTGTTTTGCAACATTTATTAATCTAAAACAATAATGGGAAATATTTCTGTTCAGCTAGCAGTCTGTTTTGGAAGTGTCTTACGCTTGCTTTGCCTTCTTGACATAATGCTATGAATACAAGACTCAAAAGTCAGTAAGTAAAAAGACTTTTACCTGCAACACAATCTTCAGAGTTTTGAATTAATGATAAGCTTTTCACTTAACTGAGAAAGGAGGAATGATTTATGGGATACAAGTTCAACTACCGCTAAAATTACATCCTTGGAAGCAGTCTGCTTCTTTGACCAGAGAGCGCAGATGTGTGCTTGTGTAGCATGCAAAAGTAGTTTTCAGCTAATCCACATCTGCTCATTTATGTGCAATCTGTACCAGCCCATATTGTACAGCACTCAAAAAGCTGCACCAGGACCTACTGATCCACAGAGTAATGATGGAGATGTGACCACTAGCTGCAGCAAAGGCAAGCCTCCTTAGAGGGACAGTCTCAGCATCTGAGATGCTGGATCTACAGCCAAATAGCTCCTGAGCCTGACTGCATTTCAGCCAGTGACATCTGGACTCCTTGTCATCCTGAGATTGAGATGTATGCCAGTGTCATAGGGAAAAGGAACACCAGGCAACATGACACTGCTAAGTTCAATTTATTAAGTGGACCAAGCAAGGGATAAGCTTTGGCTGCAAAAGATATATATTCACACACACACAAACCAAGACCCACCTGCTGTGACCAGATACAGTGTCAGGATCTGTTCAGCAGCTAAGCATCAACAAGTTAAGTTTCACCTTGGGTCCTCCTTCTTCTGCAGTGTTGGATGTCTATATAGCAATGTTTCCCTTGGTCTCAATTACTGGAGAATTTTATAGTCAGGATTTGGCACAGGCTGCCGATCAAGTCAATAGGCAGTGATATCCCTGCCTCTCTTTCCAGCAGTTTGAAATAATGCACTTGTATTAACATGTTGATCCACAGCCAATACCAAGGCTCTATGCACTCAGTTCTCGTTTGCATTTTTTTGTCAGCTATTATTCATTATACTCAACTGTGGATCAAACCATAGTCATGAAGGTACAGCAACAACCAACCTGGCCTCTTTTTCCTCTTGATCTTCCCTGACAGTCCTTCTTCATGGAGGAATCATTCACAGAGGCAGACCAGAAAATCTGAACAAAGATGTTCCTGCAACATGCTCTGGACAAAGCTCAATTCCTCTTGTCTAGATACACCTTAAACAAACAGACTCTACTCAGAGTGTCTGTGCAAACAGTCAAATAGCAGGTGATCCACTTATTCAAAAAGCAAGTTCCTATGTGAACATGACTGGACAATGCCCCAAGAAAGCTTTTCTAATCTTGCCCTGGGAGGACTGTCCTCCAGAGATCCTTTCCAATTCATAACATCCTCTGACATGATCTCCCTTCAACACAAGCTGTTTGCTGTTGACTTTACTGCTTACATCCTTTCAATAAGACAACAGTGAGGTAACCCAAGGCAATTTATATGCACTAAGACATACAAATAATCATCTGGAACAGTCATCAGGGATGCTTTTCAACATCTCTCCCAAAGGTCAGAGTAGAAGCCAGCTTTTGGAGATTATGTTTTGAGGGTACTTATTCATTGTAATAATTAAAGGTGTCATAGGTATGAAAAAAATTGGTTCTTACTACTGGCTTAACAATCCTTTTTCTCTTTAGGGTTGCTTTCAGGAACTGTAACATGTTGATTCAGTGCAGCAACGTATTGAAAAAAAGCTGTGTTGATGTAATGTAAAAACAATCCATTGATCATTCTGACATCCAACAAATAACTTTTCTTCTTTAATCTGGAAATAATGGCTGTTGCATGTGTTACTAAATCATGCTGTTGCTATTCTGCAGAGAGTCTTTATTGCTCAGCTTTAGGTTTTTGGGTTTATTTCTTTTTCACTCATATATATTTCCAGCTTTCTCCTTCCAGCTGCCATTGTGACTTACAGTGGAATGTGGGTAGAGCCAGATGAGCTACTTCCAGTGTACAGTTCACATATTTGTTATTATCTACAGCTCACATGATACCAGAGAGAAAGAAAAAGTCCTTTCCCCAAAAGACAAACCAAAATAACCTAAAAAGACTGTCAAATCAAAACTTTAAATCCTGCGGGGAAAAAAAAAAAAAAAAACCAAAAAAACAAAACAAACAAACAAACAAAAAAAAAACACCAAAAAAAAACCAAACAGTGCCTACAGATTTCAGTTCAGTAGACTACCTTTCAGCTGACTGTTCTGGCTTCCTTATCAAATACCAGTGATCTTAACAGTTATCCCTCTCGAAAATGATCCATGTGCAGATTTTTATTAATTAGTAATTTGTTGGGGGTTTTTTTGAGATATTAAAAAAACTACTTCTAGGAATAAAAATCAAACCATATATTTCCTCAGAAATACTTATCATATCGTTTTACTAGCTATTCACCATTTATGCCTATTACAGCTACACAGCTGCCATGTTATCTAAGTGACACTTCTTACACAGCAAAACCCAAATAGCCTCCATGGGACATTCAGCCCAGTGACATTCAGCATAAACCATAGCTCCTTTCCATCTGTCATCACCAAGTTTCCTTCCCACGTGCAAGAAAGCACAAAGGCAAAAGGCCACATATGCATCTGAACCTGGAGTTCATGTTCACAAGCCCAATTTAGACAGTCATATCCTTTTTGCCAGCTTTAAATAAAGCTTCCAATTCAGTTCCCTGCAACAAACACAGACTAGTAACTATTTAAAAAATAGTTGCCAAGACTTGACAGTGCAGCTGTGTGAATATCATTATTGTCACCAAAGATATTCAATTGGCTTCTAATTAGAAATGTGTTTTAATGCTTTTACCACCCATTTTTCTTTTCTTTTTAAAACATCCATATGTTGGACATTTTGTTTCACATAAGTTAATTCTGAGTACATAGCTGAGATACATAAAGAGATTAAATTTTTTGTTTCAAATGTAAGGCACTTTTAAAGGTTCATTTGTCGAGTCAAAGAACTAAACCAGTATTGTACATTCATAATATAACATGTCACACAGCTTCATTATTGATCTTGAATACTAAGTACCCAACTAAACAAGCTGGTAGAAAAAAAAAAAAATTACTTCTATAAAAATACCAACAAAAATTATAAACTATGAGAAAGACCCATCAGCATATTTATAAGGAAATATTTCTGTTCCTCACCACCATACCCACCCACTGAAAATGAAACTTAACAGCAGAAATTATTTTAGATGAAAACAAAATATTTCACTTCAGAAACATTACCAACTGGGAGATCCAGAGGAACTGTAGTTCTAATGTTTCATATTAGTAGTCTCCCTCACAGATTTATCTTCTAGGCTGCACTACAGTTTCAATGGTGCAACATAACTTTCCGCATCATGAGAGAAGACACTTGTCATGGAAGTCTGTGGTCAGAGCACATCAAAAGCAATTTAATGGAGCTAGAGAGTACAGTCTTATAATCTCAGAAAAGTTAACCATGATTCCCATGATGCACTGTAGCAGAAATTTGAATTAAATATCTTATCAGCCAAATATTGGCATATTCAAACACTTGTATATTTGAAGGAAAATAATAGAATGAAATACCTGTGAAAATATTTGTTTTGTCAAAATAACACTTTCTTTACAAAATATGTATTGACTATAAACTAATAGAAAATTACAATCAGTCTGACTATCTAGAGCAAATTGTGTTTACATCCAATAGCTACCTTGGTTAGCAAAATTATTTATCTATTTAACTTTGCATTAAGGGTGCTATAGTATTTCTCTCTCTGTTGGCAAGGCTGGATGTCACAGCAGTATATTGCCCCAGAACACAGAAGGAAGTTTACCACAGCTTCCTCTGACATTGTGCATTCAGAGAGTGGCACACAGACCAAACAATTGAGTAAATATTGTTTAGAAGCCTTTGAAATGTAGAAGCAAGAGAAATGTAAGCAGGGAACTTTATTAAATAGAACAGTCACCTGCTTTCATTGATTTCTGTGAGACTATTTGCAGCCATCTGGGTTGCAAGAACCTCTGACGGACAACCTTTGAGCAAACAAAATGGCTGCCCAAACTGCAGTTTTGCATTCCAGGACAGTTATGTCTCTGCTTGCCAGCTACCATGATTATTGTTTCTTCTGAATGTTTCCTGCTTTTGAAACATGGTTGAACAACATTGTTCTTACTAGTTCTAAAATGGTTCTTGTAATGGATTGCCAAATTGTTAATTCAAAGCTTTGTCATAAGTCAGGTGCAGAAAATAGCACATTCCAGAACTTTTTATTGCTTCTTTTACCTCACTTATCCACCTCTTTTCTCTTAACTATATTTTCCATTGTTGATCCAAAAGTGCTATGCAGGAAGAAAATGATCAGCAGACTGTCAATTCTCATATCACGATTATTACAGTGAGTAAAGTTTTGATGCCCAAGTTCCCGGAGTTTGGGGGTTATATGAAAAACTGAACAAACTTTTTGAAGAGAATGGGAAGAGTGAAGAAGCTTGAGAAAATGCCTCGCACATTTCCTCATGTTACAGGGAGCTAAATACTTTTTAAAAAAATAACAACCAACCAAACAAACAAACAAACAAAAAAACCCAAACAAACAAAAATGATTTTACTGAGCCTGAAGGTTTTTTTAGAAGTGTAAAACCATTCTGCATTTTTTTTTTTCTTTCAGGATTTTGATTAGCTATTCCTATGCAAAAGATGTCAGCTATTTAAAAAGCTAAAGGGTAGGTCTCTAGTGCACTAAAGAGCTCATCTGTCATAGTGTTCCACACTGGAAAGACCACTTTTTCCATTCCAGACATAGGAATGAAATTGTCTGCCTTACAGAACATTTTGCTGAGGCAACAGCCCCTTCTTGACTGGTTTGTAATGGGCTTTGGAGAGTGATTTGTTATGAGCCAGAATATAAGGCAGGTATAAAGTACTGCCCACTTCCATTAGCAGCCCGTGACAGGGTCCATGAGGAGCACCTTGCCGCAGGAACACCCAGGCCAACACTCTTAAAGCAACTGAAGGTGTGTCAGATTTTTAAAAGCTTCCTCCTAGAGCAGGGGGCCAGGGCAGGAAAGGCTGACCGTTTTTATTGAAATCCCCTTGTAAATCAAGTATATTCTTAGCACACCCAGAAAAACAGCCCTGGAGATTGCACCACCATCCTGATTCACATGTTTCTCCCCAAGCGCAGTGTTATAAACAGCAGCCGGCAAGGCCCAGACTGGCCATCCCAAGGGACCAATGCTCAGCCATTGACCCCCACAGCAGCTCACCTGGAAAGTGACCTTTTCAGGTTGGCTGTCCCTAGGCAGCCACTTCAGGGCTCCCTGCCATCAGAGCTATTCCCAGGTGGAAGCCGTGAGCTAACACATTGTTGAAAGGTCGTGTTTCCTGCTGCCTTCCCTTTTCCTTGCGATGTAGTGACATCTCCCACAACACCTGCTGCATGGCAGGCAGCCTGCATCCAGGTAATCAGCTCTGAGTGCTCATAGATGCCTCATCAGGTGGAGAGTCCAGCTACATGCAGCTCTCACCAAACCTGTTGTTGTTACAGCAATAAAATGCTTTCCAGTTTTCCATGATCAGCACCTCTAGATTATGTACCTGTAACTGTTGTCTGGTTATTTCTGGATACAGGACCCTATTTACATAGGAACTTGTTAATACAGGATAGAGTTTTGAAAATTATTTCAGCAATAAGGCAACTATAACTATTTCTCAAAATAAGGTAAGCTTTGAGTGGAAGGGGGCACTTCATCCCTTACTCTATTTTTAATTAAAAATTACTTTAAATACTTCAAAAATAAAATTAAAAGATACCATGGGATAATCCAGGTTGGAATGCACCTGAGATAAAACCATAATGACCTGCTTCAGTATTTGAATTTTTGTTTTCAGCTGCAATTAATATTGTAAGAAAAACTTATTTTTCCAAGTTCATGTCTTTTCTTGCAGTAAGGTAGGTGACAGATACATAGAAGCTTACAAAAAGCAATGTAAAATGTTGGGAGCACAGCCTGTATGTGCAACTCAGCACTTTGCTAGGACAAGCCATGCTGTACTTACCAGAAGAACTCTGCTGAACAAAAGCTGTCTTTAAATAAGGCTCCTGTAATTTAATGAAGAGATAATGCCATGTTATTCAGTAATAAATAGACTCCATCAGATTGTCAATAAGCATGGCAAACACAAGACATTCATTTTCAAATGGGAAAATACTCCTGCTGTGACAGAACCATTACCACACCTTTACTATCATTACATGAAATAATTGATTTGGCCACAAAACTAATATGTGGTGTGGGGAGAGAAAATCTCCCGCACAGAAAAGAAACAGTCTTTGCCTTAGCGTAACAGCAGTTATCCATGCTTCCATCTTTCTTCTAGAAGACTTTTCCCAGTGGTTGAAACAGAAACATTTATTGGTATTTACCAACAATAAAGATGATCAGTTTGGCTTCAAATATTTTACCTCCAAAGTATTTCTTGAGTATTAATTTTCAGAGATTTAAACTGCTTCTTAAAAATGCTTAAACATTTTAATGTACCAAATAATAAAAGAAATAAGGAGCTCATTGCACTAATATGAAGATCTTCATGCAGAGTAATCATTACTTAATAAAAATTCTGCTACCTAGTATGTGGATATGTTGTTCTTATGCATTTAATATTACCATGTGTTGTTACAGATTGCTAAAAAAAGCAATTTTTACAAAAGCCTTTGCCTTAAGGACCTTATAGTCTTGATCAACCAACATAATGATATCCTTTTATATCTAAAGATGGGGACAACATATTCAAATATCAGAATCAAATCATATGAAATTAAGTGCTTCCATCCACTTGCAGGCCTGTGGTATTTCCATGGACTAAGTTTAGGACCATGTTAGATCTGGATTAAAAACTTTGTGGAAAATAGGAAGTAGAAAAGTTGATGGGATTGTTTCATTTAATATTTTTATCTCATTAGCTCTTTGTCTACTTTTATCCTTACATGAAGATTAGCAATAAGAGATGAAATCTTGCATATTGTAACAACTATATTTCTAAGGATGTGCTTGAGCTCAAGCTTGCAAGCTACTGTCCTGAAAAAAACAATTTTATGCAACATAAAAATATCTGAAGTTATACTTTTATGAAGAGAATCTTAGTGCCTGGTGCAAGTTACTCATAGTCAAGGAAATTTTCCTTCGAATTTCAAACCAAGATTTTTACCATTTTCTTATGTTTCAGACAACCCCAATATTGATTTCCCTTTTTTTTTTTTTTTTTCTTCTACAGTTTGGTTGGTTTTAGAAGCCAATTCTTTTCTATTTGTGAGACAGAAATCTTCTTGGACTATTGTTGTAGTATTTTCTAAAAAATGAAATAAACTCCAAATTTAATTTAAAAAAATCGCAATCCACATGAATTGCAGAAAACTCAATGGCAGTGACAAATGTAGTACGCAGTCTTGAGTAACATTATCCAACTTTACATATTTATCCTAATCGGGTTTTTTTGCTACTGAGATATCATTGAGAAATGTCCCTTTAGACATTTCATTTCTTGTATCATATAATGGATTACTGTTCTATAATTTTATTTCATTTACATCCTCAAATTTTAAACAACGGTACAGTAAGAATACACTGAAAAATCTAGATATAAATTTGTCCAGTGGATTTTATTACATAATTTCTTAGTTTGGCATCTATGCATCCTAAAAGTTAGTTCTTGGAAAATACTGAAAGAAGTTGATCAAAGTCATTCACTTTAATTCATTGTATGCAATGGTACTTCCACATCAGGACAGTTGCACCTGCATGGAATAGTCTGCAATATACACAACCTGACATCTTCATTTAAACAAAGATTTGAAAGCAAGTGGGAAGTAGATGCTGTTCTCCCTTATATGACAACAGCACAATTCTACTGGAATTCAGAATACTCTGGTGTAAAAGCACAGTCAAAATTACTGCAGAACTCTTGAGTGGCTGCCAAACTCAGTGTTAGCTGGAAGGCTCAGCAACTCCTTCACAGAGGCAGCTCTCTGGGACTTCACAGATGTGTCACCAGCAGATGGGTATGGGATAAGCAGCTGCTCCATCCACCATGAATGGGCAGTATGAAATTTCCTGACTGGATTTCCCTCTGACAGCTGAGGCAGAAGAGTTGCTCTCTAGAATTTATACTGGCATTGGTAGGAGTGCATCCCCTTTCTTTTCCTGTCTTGTGAAGGTCCAAGGAAGCATAGGGACCCCAGCTGCTTCTGACCTAACAAGCAACACAACACAGGTTAAACACAGAAAACACATCAGTACTTCAACCTTACTGGTCCTGAAAAATAGGAAGACCTCTGTTAAAAATGAGAAATGTATTTAAATTTCCCACATATGCAATATGATAAAATATGATATTCTATAACAAAACTTTGGTGATTACCACATCAAGCTTGTCTCTACACAGCATGTCTCTGTTATGCTCTTCCTAATAGAGCAGGGGAAACAGCATGATCTACTCTAAATCTTTCTTTGTCTTGGTAAAATCCCTAATAATTTTTGTTTAATTTACACGCAAAAGTAATTTCAGGTGACTGCTTTCCATTTGCTAAGAAATGTCACAAGAGCTTGCCCCATACCCTACCTGCCCTGTCAGTTCAAATTTGCCGTATCAACAGCACTCAACCATGGACTTCTTCTACGACTCATCAAGGGACTTTGGGTACTTTGTCTACAGACACAAACATCAGTCATCATCATTACTATGATGACACTACAGCATTAGAGCAAATGCTGCAATTACAGCAAAGCCAAGACCTCAAAAAAGATTTTCCATTCTTCTTGATCACAGCTACTGACTGAGCATCTAGAAACTGTCTAAAAGCTAATAAGGTTCCTAAAGGGTGAAGCAGAATAACAGCTGCACTAGGACTGTTTAACCTAGAAAAGAGAAGGCTCAGAGAAGATCTTATGAATGTATATAAAAATACCTGAAGAGACAGTATAAAAAAGATGGGGCCAGGTTCTTGTCAGTGGTGCCTAGTGGTGGGACAGGAGGTAGTGGGCTTAAACTGAAATACAGCAGGTTCCATATGAACATTAGTAAACACTTTTGTTTACAGTGAGAGCAACTGAGCATAGATACAGATTACGCAAAGAGGCTGTAGTCTCTCTCCCTGGAGATATTCAAAAACTGTCTGGACATGGACCTGGGCAACTGGGTCTAGGTGGTCCTGCTTCATCAGGAGGCTCCTTCCAACCTCAATCTTGCTGTGATCCTGTGAAAAATGCTAACACAAAATGCTAATATAAAGCGCTAATACAAACCATAGTTATTTTACTGATTGGGATACTACAACTTTATGTCAGTTCAACTTCTGTTTGTCCTAATTACTATTTCTGTCTTGTTCAGATATTAGATTACTCATGCAGTCTGGGCAGATAGGACACTTGTTATCTTCAGTACTAGAGTTATTGCCTAATACAGGGAATCCTGATGAACTGTTCCCTCTAGGGAAAGAAGCAGCTCATCCAAGCTGGTCCTTGCAATTACACCAGAGCACCCCATCAGTGGCCAATCTGTGTTAACAATGGACCTGGAAGTTTCCCAGCTCTAAAAGTTCATCAATTTCCTTACAACTCTCCTGTGCCATATCTGAGCATTAGAAAGCGATTAAACAGAATCAGCTTAAACAGGCATTCCTACTAACCCTCATGCTGTTGGAAAGAGATAAAAATTAAGTCACTAATAATCACACTTAGATCTAAAGGGAAGCCTTTAAAAGCAGTTGACAACCCTTTCCTATGAATACAGACATAATGCCCAAAGCTGTATTTTCATGCAAGACATAGCCAACGATAGCTATTTATTTCCCACCTTATCCAGGAAGGTCATTGGTTTCACAGATACAAAAATACAATTCATATGTGAACCCATAAAAAAAAAAAAACAGTTTTGAAACTTAGCAAGAGCCTATTGAGAACAAGGTTATATTCCATCCATCAAAAATTGTCCACAAATTGTCATAAGATCTCGTTACAATGGGCTCTCATATCCAACTATATTTTAGTTCTTGAGTATGTTTTTGCCATACAGTTTATGTTGCAATGATGACATTTTTAACACCATGCCTGTGCATTCTTCAAGGTGACTGGCACTGCAGACGCCCGGTTTCTTTCTGCTCATCCAGGGAGATAATATCATTTCAGGAAACATGATTTTCACAACAGTAAATCAACTTACTTCATTTTAAATTGAAATGGATTGCTAAAATGAATTACTTTCAAGGGGCTGGAGGCTCAGTCCTCTTCCTGTTCACTGAAAACAGAGTTCCCTTGTTTCCTCTTCCATGAGCGTGACAGTCAATTCATGACACTGTACATCACATTGCACAGTGAGCATTGCATCGTGACTCAGATACTGCCAGTGGCAAACTCCTTCCTTCAGAGAAGTTTAGAGTTTACTGTTAGCAAGTGAGACTTCCCTGTTATGCTTTTGGGAAGGAGTTTGTCCTGTGACAAAACAATAAAAGTCATAGAGACAGATCCTAATATTCCCTTCTTGACCATGTCTGCACAGCATCACAGCTATTCATGATGAAAGAGACCTCAGGAAAATGTTTTGGCCATCTTTCTCAAAAAACTCACTTATCCTCTGCCAGAACATTCCTAAGTGGCTATAGGAGTATCTATCATCCAGTTTTGAAGGGAGCAGAGATCACTACCTTCAGCTACGCTAGTTATTTTAGGTAACACTGGCCATTTCCTAATGGCAAGGGCATACCTTGAGTAAACACTTGGGAAGGGAAGATAAAACCTTTTCCAGCTGGCATCCCCACCTCTGAAAGCTCTGAACTGAAGAAAGCAGTTCAAGACACTCTGATTGCTGGATGAGGTAAAAAATGAGGTGAGCCTCTTCAGAAGAGCTGTCTCTTCATAAGGAGGACTACAAGTACAACTGCTAAAAGGTAAGAGCACAGAGTAGTAATACACTTATAATGGTAGTTGCACATGCAAACACTTACTGAGTGTAATACAAAATGGAAGAAAATGCAAATCTGAATACAATTCAATATGAGGAAAAATGAGAACCCAGAGAAAAGACACCTGGCTCCAGGTTTTTTTTCCTACAGGAAGAGATAAACCAGAGAACTTGAATGTAATACATTGCAGTAGTTTTCTTTTGTGGAATTATTAGGACACACTCCAGATTTTTAGCCACACCTGTCAAAAGGAACCTAAGACACAAAGTTACAGAGCTCATGCACCAGTCTTTCATCACTGTCTGCTACAGTCTGGAAAAGCTGGATGAAAAAAATCAAAATAAAGTTTGGAGTAAAGGACATCCCAGAAAGGTGACAATTACTTATGGGCAATAATTCTGAAGACAGAACATTTTATGATGAAGATTCCATGTTTTCATTTTATGATTAAAAAATACTACTCTGTTTTCTTATTTAGCAAGCAACTTCAAGGTAACTTGCTAGATTAGGAGGAATGCACTAAAGTACAGCTTTAATCTAGCAAATAAACACAGAGCAAAAGTCAAAGTCTACAAAAGCTACAGTTGCTGCAAGTATCTAACTAGAAATACAAAATACAACCCACATGAGAAAGTCAGCAAATTCTTGGTGTGATCTTCAGCTGATGAACAGGATACATATTAACATTGAAATAAAAAAAAAAAAAGATGCATTGATTGACAGCTGCTGAGAGCCAGCATGAAAGAAAAGTATGATGGTATAAAATGAAGTGAGAGCTCTGTGCTGATAAATCTATAGACAGGAGTTGTTTTAAGCAGCAAAATGCAGATTGATTGTACCTAGCCTCTGACAAAAGATCTAAGCCTCTGACAAAGGATCATTTAAAATTGGAGTGGGGCATAATCTATTGAAAACAGGTAACCACTTACTCCTGCTTTTCTTAACTAGTTTTTTGGTTTATAAAGACCAATCTTTTAAGAGGAAGCATCCTTAATAGAATACCTTGAGTACGGATACATTACTGTGAGTGCTAGAGAAGCTCCATTCCCAGGTGCGAGTCCAGAGAGCATTTAGTCTACATGTCACCAACAAGTTCCTTATGGATACAGGGAAACACATGTCCCTGATCCCCACTGCAGTCAGTGGGAGTTTTGCCTTGGTCAAGGCCTACACCCTTCATGTGAGCTGTGTTGGTTGTGGACAGTTTTGAGGAGAATTACACATGCACTAAATGACTATTCAAACTCCAAATACAAGCAGACCAAAGCAGGTGTCTGGTCTGTCCTTACACATCTCTCTCCGGCAGGTGACTCTTTCCAACATTTCTCTCCTGTTTTACACATCCAGACCAGAAACCATCCTTAATGCCTGTGGCACAGTATTTTAAGGGTTGCACTGAATTAACAGAAAAAATTATATAAGGAAAATGAAACCTTTGAAAAGGACAATTTCTAGTTGCCCTGGTGCCAACTGCAGCAACGTAAAGTTCAAGCAAAACAGTCAATGCTGCATCACCTCTGCTGCAAGGTGGCTCCTGCACCAGAACAACTCAAGTCTTGATGCAGCAGATACTGAATCATAGCCGTTAGTCCAAAAAATTAGGAACAAGCACTTAAGGTCAGATTACTTTCATATGTTGGCTTTTTAAATTGTGATGATTCAGCAACAAGTATTCAGAATAGTAAATACACTCTCCAAAACCAAAACTTGGGCCATGTCAGGCTACACATGTGCCTGCTAATGAAGAAGAATCATAAAGCATGTACTGAACATCTCTAGATGAGTCTGTACCAGTTTGAAATCCCCAACTGGGTTTGCAGGCAGGCAAAAGTCTATAAAAAATGATTTCACTGTTGGGTTATAGAACTGCTGACAGTAAAGATTCTAAACAGAACAATGAGCAACACATATATATTTGAACAGGTTTTGTTGTCTATTTCTATTTTCTGTTATCTCACTGACAGCTATCAGGTTATTACTTACAAGTATAATACATACAGATTAAAAAAAAATATATCAGTCACATTAATAACCAGACAAAAACAGGGAAGGGATTAACATAATCTAATCCAATTACTCCTGAAAGCACAATATGTAACAGACCTATATGAAAAAAAGAGCAGTTAACATTTTCCATGAAGGATGCTCTTCAATATAACCACAGCCAAATGTTAGTCTGCTTTTCACTGGGTCTTAATTTTCCTGTTCAGAGTCATTATATAAACTCTGCCCGTTAAACTAAGCCATTCTCCTAAGGCTGGCTGTTTCATTTCTAGAAGATCAACAGGATTTTAAATATTCTTGGGAGCTGCCCTCAGGAGTTAATTATAGGGTGAGGAAATGGGAACACGCAGGCGTATGGCCTTCAGACTCTGGCACAAAGTAGTAATCACTTATAACAAAAAAACACCACAACATTTGAAGATTTGAGGTCCCTGGACCTTAACTATATATATGCATATATATGAAAACTAGAAATGCACATAACCCATTTGTTCAGTCAGGCAGTCTGTCTTCGTTCATGAGAATCAACAAATAATGAACATCTGGTAAAGCAGGACTTGAGTGAGCTCAATCTATTCCTTAACTTCCCAGGTGGTACACCAGTAAGGCATAGACAGATGTCTAGGTCATGCAATAGGACTAGTTGCTACTTTTTCCACAGACTGAAATGACAAAAATGACAAAATTTTGACAGAATTATACTGTGCCTCTCGGGATACCTCTCTCAAAGCCATGTCAGTTGTTCTGGTAGGAAGCTTGGAGTGCTGTTTCTCAGACTTCCCCATTCACTGTCATCAGAGCAGCAGCTCTCCTCTTTATTCATTGCATTTAAGAATGAATTATTCCCTTTTTAACATTTTGTATGGAACTGCCAAAAGCACTCAAGCAGAGCAACATTGCTCCAGCACTGAAAGTGGCTACATAGACTGTGAGCTCTGTGGTGTCTGCCTGGATTCAGACTGCAGTTCATGCGGGGATGTCAGATGTCCCCTGCTGATCCCGTGTGATATGATGTCTCAAGCTGCTTCACCCATCCATTAGATTTTGTCTGTTGAAGAAACTCTTGGACAGGGAGGGGACCAATGAATATTTACAGTAGACTTAAAAGTATTACAAAACTACTGTTGAGGAAGAAAGGAGTTAAGGCAAATCTAAGTGCTTTTAAAACCACACCCTTGAAAGAAAAGAACACACTTCTCTGCTTGCAAAGAAAAACTCCATTTAACAATCCCATCAAAAAATACAGTTTTGATGAAAAGGCAGAATGGCAAAGCTCTCAAACTATATTCCAGGTGATAAAGCCAAATCCCCTGTGAGATACCGAAATCTTGTATTACCAGTAGACCACTAATGGGAAGAGCTTCTTTCCTATGCAGATAACTGCAAGAGCTGACTGTGCAAGGAGTATTAAAACACTTAGGAATTAAATGCTGAACTTTTTAGAAATTACAGAAAGAAATGAACCAATGAAGAAGAGCTTTCTAATAGACTGCACCACCAAATTCTTTTTGGTCTGTGTGCTTCAGGTAAGCAAATCAATGGTGGTAGTGCAAGAAGCAGCGTGCTTAACCCTTATGTTGGTGGCATTGTCTATGCTGCATACCAGAGAGGAAAACTTCTGCCTGAACTTTGGTAAGAGTGGAACGCAAATCATGGCTTAGTAATGTAGCAGACTGCAAGTCTTCTGATATGTGTGTGGTGGGGAGAGTAAGGTTGGAGACTGATAATTTTACAGTCCTTATAAATCACTTCACTGTTGCTCTCTCCAACATATTTCCACTGAAGGGAAAATAAGCAGTTCCTGTCCATCAGCTTTCAAGCCTCTTACAAAGTACACATTTGTGTGTGCTTTGGTAATCAATTTACCCATGAAGTACAGATCAGACACAGCATCTGGTTTGCAGCAAGGTTTTCCTTTCCAAATGAAAAACGGAATTAGTCTATTATGAATCATTCAACAGTATTGATATTACAATCTGAGCTGAAATAAACATCATAAATCTACCAGACAGTAAACATAACACTAATAAGAGTAGGGGATATAACTTTAACAATTTTTTTAAATTATCTTCATGAATGTTTGGCATTCTCAGTTTTCTACCATGTCACTGAATTTACACTGAGACATCCTGTTCTTTCTAGCCCAGTAAATTCTCCATTTGGTATCTCACTCTTAGAGTGTGTCAAATGTCTAGAAAGGGATAACTTCCTCTGCACAAAGAGTTTACCTCACACTGCACAGTCTTTACTTCACATAATTCAAAAAAAGATAAAAGTATTTTGGATGGAGAAGGTAATTCCCAATAAAGGATCCCCCTGAAAAAAGCATTTCCTAAATCTGTTCCCTATATCATATAGTGTACAGGTCTCATACTTGCAAGGTGATCGACAGTTTTCAAACCCCAACTGGCAGAGACAGCACTCACCATAATGTAGCTGTTATCATTTATTATCTGGGCAATATATTCTGAAAATTCATTTGATGTGTGGCTTTGGTGAAAAGTTTTCAGTTTGTGCTGCACTAGCGAGTCAGCAAATGATAGGTCAAGTTCAAAAGCTTTTTACAAACAGAGCTATTAAGCATTAAAAAATGCAGTTATTGATCTGAATTATTTCAGATTAGAGCTAGGTCGCACAGAAACATAATATCAGAGCAAGAAGCATATAAATTTGCAAGTGTTGACACCAGTGATGGCCATTCAGGAACCCTCCCTACTTTGTTTGAGCTGAGAAAAAGAAATGTTTCTAATATGCTTCTTTCTTTCCTTAGTCCTATAAAAAGCTGATTTTCTAGGTATAGTTTTACTAACTTTAGCTTTCACTTCAGGGCTTAAAATGATACTGTCTTCTCTCCCTAAGCAGTCCCTCTTTCATGAAATAATGGCGGGGAAAAAAAAAAAAAAAAACCAAACAAACCACCAAACCACCTCTCAAGCCCAAAGTTTTAAAACAATTTGATAACATCCTTCACCTTCCATTTCCCAAAAGAATCATTCATTTGATGAACAAATGATAAGCTTTTATAAAAATCTAATGGTAGGTTTTGATCTCATCCAATTTTAAAACTGCTCAGAAGCCAGAAGTACACATGGGAGCAGGAGATCTTTCCCTCATCACAGGAACTCTTACAGCAAGAGGTAGAACTATGATTGGTGATGGATGCATGAGAATGAGTAACACCCCCCAGCAGCAACTCTAAATCTTGTTATACTGAGGAATGTGAGGTGACTAGAAAGGGTGCAGAAGTTATTGCCAGAGGGACTTTGCAATATAGATTCAAACAAAATATACTGCAAACAGCAATATGAAGTTCATTAGCAATGGTAATAAAGGATGTCCCTCTCCTATAGTATGCCATGGATCATACTATGTAACAGCACACTGAATTCATAAACGCACTCCACTCTGATCCCAACACACAGGAAAGACACTCATTTCTGACTATATTCCAAGTGTGGGCAAGATCTAGTGAACATCTAGATACTAGGGGTTTGGTGGAGCAGTCTGTATCAATTTCCAGCAATGTGCCCCATTCCTCATTTATATTTACATGAATATACAAATATGTATTTGTGTTTGGAAAAAAAACCACCAGCTGTTAATTTTTGATTTTTGTATTTTTAACATAAGAATGCATGTCACTTGAAGCTTGTTTTACTGGAAGTTAACAGGACTTAAGGTCTGATGTGCTTGTTTCCTTTTGACACTGAAAACATGCCAGCTCTTCCACTGCAAAATGACATAATGAACTGGTCTTGACTTATTTTTTAAATTATTTTTATCATGCACACTAGATGGTGCTCAAGTTAAAAAATGAGTGGCAACTTCAATAAACTTTTCATGAAACTAGCAAAATACCTGTTCTTCCTTTGCAGTACTCACAACAAGAAATCAGGAAAAACTGCCTATTTACCTGAGTCTTTTCCTGACTCCTGATCATCACACACTTTACTAAAACTATATTTCACTGGTTCATAATCATTACTGATTTTTAGTTGCATATTTATGAAATTTTTGCAGTCACTTGAAGCATCCTGCATTACTGAGAGCTGAATGAATTACATTAATGTAAGTACACAGCTACAAACAACATGGAAATATATTTCACCAGCCATCAGAAATTCAATATGTGTGTTCATGACAGTACTGCCTTGTGGAAATATATGCAAAGAGAATAATTTCATTCTCAGTGATCACATTGGATTAACCTATTAGTTTATGGAAAACTTATGTTACTTTATATGTCAAACAGATAAACCGTACAAAGCATGCCACTGACCTTTAACTGTAGCTGCAGTCTGAGTTTTGAGCAAATCAGGCTCTTTTCAAGCAGCACAGAGGAAAAAAGACTAAGCAATTCAGAGTCTGACTTTAATAGGTGTCCACTCCTGGCTGAAGACTGACCCTCCTGAATTGGCAACAATTGATCACAAGTGGTTACAATCAGACACAGATGAGAAGACAAAATTTGTGAGGAGCAAACACTGACAGCAAAGCTGGATTGGTCACAGGCAGAGATACATGCAGGTATCATATTAGTCGAAACATATAAATGCTTGAATCTGGCTGATGATATTACATTGATTAATTTGAGATATTTTCTACTTTTTCAATACCTTAACAGCTCCTCATGGAAAGTTTTTTAGTTCTGCTAGGTTAATAATTCCTTAGGTAAAACCAGAGGCTAACCAGGGCTGCGGACAGATGTCCTCTTCCAGAGCTAGCTGTGGCCCTGAAGATGCTACTGACCTGAGACATTTGTCTTCCATGACCATCAGAGATTCTTCTCTACTCCCCTCCCTCCTTGTTAGCAGATTCACATGAATCCTCTTTCTTTCATTTCAGAAAATACCCCAGAGTTAAGAGGTTTTGGGCTACCTTTAAAGCAGAGAACAGCAGAGTCCATGCTATTCTCTCTGCTGAGAGAGGGCAGAACCCCCCATCAGAGGATTAGTAGCAAGTAGCTGTTCCAGGGTGACATCTTCAGTCAGTGTCGCTGTTTACAAAATGAACACCAACCCCACAGTCTTAGATCACTCCAGTTCCAGCTTTGGAAAAAATTATTCCAGAATTGCAAATCAATGGTCTAGGGAAAAGGAGGTAGGAAGCAAATCTAATTGAATTTTACACTACTTCACAAATCCCCCTAAATATTTGCACAAACCCTGAAAGTGATCTTGATTCTTTTTATCCAACACCTGCTGCTCCGTCACAGTTTAGCATTAAAAAAAAAAATTACTCCAATCTGCTGAAAATAACAAAAGGCAAGAGAGTGTCAAGTGCTGTTTGCACAAAGAGGACTGAGCAGTAAAGAAGTTCATATAATCATGAGCAAAGTTCACCTTTATCCTCTACAAATAACATTTCAACTTCCCTGTGTGTGTATAATGAAAAAAAAGCAATGTTTCATTATATAGAACCATCCTGTACCTTTCAGTGTATTATCCTAACTTTTTTTTTTTTTTTTGCCATGAAGTAAAAAGCATTTAAAAAGCTGTGAACAGAAATCACCACAAATTTAAATGTGGAGAAACCATTAGGAGTTAGTAACCCTTACCTACCCTTTTATTCACAGAAGAATACATCTTTTTCTTCCTTACATTAGGTAACAGCACACCTCTTTTGTAGTAACTAGTGATATCCTCTGCTGTGTCCACCACTAAGATGACCCTGTATCTACTACCAGCTCTTGAATTTTATTTTTTTTTTAATAACACAGACATTAGCACAAAGCTATAAATCTAAAAAGCAGTTTTTAATAATTACAGGAGGTTATTAGCCCTAACCTAAAGAGCTTACATCTTAGCCTACAATCCTACTTCAGCATTCTTTGTTGCCTTCAAGAGGATTTGCACAGATGCAGGAGTTTGACCAGAAGGCCATTTCTAGAACCATCATGTGACTTTACAGAGAGTAACTCTACAGTTCTTACAGTGACCATAGGATTCTTTCAGAACATCCCCAGACAGGTTAAACTGATCTGCTCAGGAAATAATTTTTCTGTCTATGCAACTCCACAGTCTTATATCCTGTAACCAGATTTTAACATCCAGAGAACTGAACGGTTTAATGGGAGGTTTTGGATACTCTTTGATTCTCTCCCAGGCACAAGGGAGAATTAATTGCAGAGTAAAGCACCCTCTTCCATTAAGGATTTTACCCATAAGAAAAGAGGCTTGGAGTACACTGTTGCAGACAGCACTTTGCTGGGTTGTCAGGCTGAGTGTCTTTGACTTTGGGGATGTGTACCAATGAGTACATGCACTGGTTTTAGAACAGTATATGTAGGTTGGCCCAGATGGGCAGAAGGCTGAAATCAAATCAGCAGAATGAAAAGAGCTAGTGAATCAGATTTTCTCAAATTAACTGCTATTTAAAAATAATAAGCAACTGCAATTGATTCTCATTAGTGCATCAAGGGAACATGGAGACAATCCAGAGCTTAGCAGTCACTTCATTTATATTCTTCTACTGAAATCTTTCAAATTTAATCTACACAAGCAGAAAACAGAAGAAAGCTAATCAGCATTCAAGTAGCAGATGTAATTACTGGCTGTCAAGGCATGTGCAATAGGTACAGTCAAGCCAAATCCTAGAGCAGAACTTCTCTAAGCCTTAAGGAAAGGTAAAAAAGCCAAACATGTTGAAATCACAAGTCTGCAGCAAACCCCAGTCTTTGGAAGGCACAGTACAAAACCACTGGCTTCAAATACCTGAGAAACTGAGCAGGTTTAAAATACTAACCAGGTTTTGAATTCTGAGGACTTCGCCAATATGCTATTTAGGCTTATCAAGATATAAGCCCACATCAAACGTGCACTTCCCTTATGCCCTTAGGTGCAAGTCTGTGATTTTGAAGACTATGTCATATTTTAAGATCTCAGCATATCAGATGTACCTTTGCCAGTAAAGGAGAGACCAGTGGAAAGGAAGGTGGAAAGGAAAGAGTAATGTAATAAAACAGGAACATCAAGGAGTGAGAGAGAAAAAAATTCACGAAGTTTATAGCATCTTAATTACAATCTTTCTTGACAACATTCTGAAAAGTGAGTTAAAATTCACAGAAATTAGGGTTCAAGGAAGCAAAGTAAGCATAATACAGCAGGATAAGGGTGCCTGAGCACTAGCGAAACAACTTAGAAGGGGAGTGGATCCAAATATGCCATTAAATGAGAAGGCTGGCAGCGTATTCCATTTATGTAGCAGTGTCATGAGAGCACGTCTAGAGGGACCAGCCACCCTGAACTGTTTTTTACACTCCAAACTGCAGCAGTACCATGGAGCCTGCTTTAGCCACAGAACAAGACACGATTGTGCTATAGGTGACCATAGCACCATCCAGATAGGCTGCAACCATACTTACGATTTTAGAATAAGTATCAGAATGGTCTGTAGTGCATAATACACAGTCTGCACAAAGGGGCAGTCAGCAGAGATCCAACCTTTCCTTCTTCCAGGCACTCAGCAGCAACAGAGCCAAACCCACACACGCTGGGATGGGGAGGATCATCAAGCTCTCCTTTCTTCCAAGCACGTACAAGAAACAGGAGAGCAAGCAGAGACCATGAAAAAGGAGAAAATATTTAACCATGCCTTAAGTGTGCATGTACAAATTGCAGGATAGAGTCCAGTCCACTTGAAAAGGCCAATCAATACTGTGCTTACTGTTACTAATAGGAAAAACAATGAGGCAGGATCAACAAACAGCTAGGATAGTATTAGACTCCCGAAAGCAGACCATGCCACACAACTACATTATAGATTATGGATTAAATGCATATCCTGAGGATCAAAGGCATTCACTATAACTTTTCTTAGATTCACTGTCTGAAAAGAGATTAAAATTCTAATGAAAATCTCAACTAAAGGAACAAAACCAAATATGGAATCATTAATCAATATTATAGTCTCTAAATTTCCATTGCTTCTGCCCCAATAACTTATCTTATTGAAAAGTTAAAGTATGAGTAGTTCCTTTTCCAGTATGTGACTTCTTGATAGGGCTTCACAGAATACTTATCTTCACAGAAATCCTCATGAAATTTCTTTTCTTCCCTGTTATTATACAGAACATTCTTTTATGTGCCTAAGCAGAAGAAACTAGGGAAAGGGCCCCTTTTAGCCCAAAGGTAATAATGAACTGCTTCCTCCACATTAATGAAACTATTGATTCAGTTTATTTAGGAACAAATTTCTTAATAGTAATATCAAAGCCAGCAAGCAGGTGGAAACAAGACTTACAAATTAGGGAGTCATCATACTCCCCCAGGCATACTGGGGTTTAGCTCTGGGGAGGAAATTCTGCAGCCATGAATTCCTGACTTAGTAGGAAGAGAATCAGCATAAATATCCATCTTTTATCCTTTTCCTCCCATTCTACTGCCCAAAGCAGTATAGAATAAGATCTATCTCCTGCAGGAGATCTTCTTCCTTACAAGACTCTAGTAAGCCACTTAAAAACAAATGTCCTCATCACATATCAGTGACAATTCTAGTGCTTAAGGAACACCCCAGCTACACAAAGAAGACTTTGATTTGAGTGTGTATCTCAAAAATTATTGGCCACAGACAGTGCTTTGGCCTGGCATCTACGTTTTGTCATCCCTTAAATGAGTAATAAAGAGTTTTAATTTCCACAGAGATGCCTCTGCTTAGCTTATAAGGCACACACACTTAATGTATACACAAATAATATATATTGGTCTTGCCACTATGGTAACAAGTGGTTGTATTATAATAGGGTCCTAAAGCCCAAAAGCAGGGCTTTTAAGTTAAGTTGAAATGGCAACAGTCACTCATCTGCTAGTCTCCTATTGTATAAAATAGCCATAGTGCACCTGACTTCATGGAAAAGTGTCATGGTGTCAAACCAGTCTCACATGAAATGTATTCTGCCTTTACAGTGTTTTGTGAACATTCTGCACATACAATGGACAGAACTCAGCTCCTAGTAAAGTGGCCTCTCCAATCATTTCTGCTTTCAAGTAGACAGCACAGCATTTTTTTTTCCTTTTTTTAGCTTTTGTTTTAATATTTTTTTTTATCTGACTTCTAGTGCAAGGGAAAGAAAAACACTTTAAATATATATCCTTACATTGCCAAAACATTGTATGGGTGATCAGTACCTTTACAGTGATCTAAAGAATTAAGAGACTAAAGTTCCTCAAATATTTATTTCAGCTAGATAAGGAAAGGGCTTTACAGTTATAATTAGGAAGTCATAAGTGTCTTGGACCTCCTCCTTTTTGACTGAGATTGTAAACCTGGTTAAAGAGATGCACATTTCCTCAATTCCCCCAGCAAAGGACTGCTTCCAGAGGTTTTCCCCTTCTTGATACCAGTGCAAATCACCCAGAAGGACCTATAAATGTAACTCATCTTGCCAAGTAATTCCAAACACCACAAAAGAACCATTTGAATTTTCCTACTTGGAATCTGCACAATCTTTAGGGGAAGGGGAGAAAAATTAGAAAAAGAGAATCCATTCTAATGCATACACTGGAAACAGAAGTTAGCACATGGACCAAGTGGTATGGATCCATATAAATCCTACCTTTTCCAAGACAGATGGGGGAATTGGAAGATGGAAACTGTTGCCTTGAACAAACATGTGAAATAGCAGCCATTACTTGTGCTCAGAAGCCCTTTATATGATTCTCCCCCTCTGAAAAAAAATCCAGTTTATTTCAGAAAATTACTTCAGATATTAGTAAGGCAGAAGATTCAGATTATGTCCCATATTCAGATAGAAGCTACCAGTTCTAGATGCTACCAAACAACATGCAAAGTTTTTGACACTAATACCAACCTGAAAAGTTGGGCCAATGCACTGGAGACTGCAATTCACAGTAACTTGTAGTATTTTTTTGTCGACCGAGTCCTTTTGCCTATATTTCAGTTCAATCCTAAGAAGTTTACTAGTGTTCCAATGGTATGACCAATACGTCATGTCTGTCTCTTCCTGACTTGAGTCTTCTTTCCTCATCCCCATTTCACCTACTTGTCTTAAATTCTACTGCAGTTTAAACAACTCCTCAGTTTTCAGTCTCTTGATTATTCAATAGCCTACTGTAAAATAAGATGATGGTGTCAATCCAGAAATTGGTTTCTCCAAAAAGGGCCAAGAGTCACAAAGTTTGTACACAAAGACACTTTAATGCAAATCAAAGAGTATTATGTTTCATTCTAAGGTGCTCCACATCCTCAAACACCCAACATTGAGCTTCCCGCTTTTACCATTCCATTGAGAACTACACAACAGAATTAAAAAAAAAAAAAAAGAAAAAAAAAAAGACTGCTTTTTAATGTGG
>JAAGNO010026865.1:0-20705 GCA_033439905.1 Ceryle rudis
CCCTCCCCGGGTCCCCAAACGCCTACGGCTGGCGAGTTAGGCCGACCCTCCCTGGTTCTGCACGGCCCTGAGTAAAGTCCTCGTGCTCACCCGAGACGTGGCCGATGTTTATTTGGTGTTTATTTCTTTTAAGGAAAAGCAAAACAAGGCCTGTTTGTGATGGTGCTGTGTTTCCTTCCGTCTCTCTTCGTGTAGCCTTCGCTTTCTTCAGCTTTGTGATCCACCTGAAAATCCCAAGGGCGGTTCTCGGTTCCCTGATGTAAGTAAGAATTAAAAGTTAAAGCGGTCGCCAAGGCAGTTATAAAAATGTGTGTGTGACTCTCTTTTAACTCCTTCTTAAGGGGAAAAATAGTAACGTTGCCTTGTGTAAAATAAACAGTGAGGCTGTTAGTTCTTTTTGTGGGAGTCTGTTATGAAGACGTTGTTGAAATGGAAGGGTTTTAATCTGCGGATTTTGTGGTTGATTATGAAACTTAGGAGTGCACAAACTTCCCATGTGCAAAGCTATTTGGTCAGAGATGTGCTAAAATATATATTACAAAACTTAATCTTTAAAAGTGAGAAGTGTAACCTACATCCAGGGCCTGCTCTGACATAAATGTGATGCAGACTTGACTTCTGAATGATGAACACGTATTTTAAATTCATGGAATTATTAATGGTGTAAAGATGAGCATGTTTTTGAATACTTAGGATCTGGGGGAGGGAGGATGTCTTTACTAATGCCAGCAAACATTGAAATGTTGTTTGATCTGTCAGCTTTCTGTGCAACCTTTTTGGTCTACAGTAAATGCAACTTTTTTCGTGGTGGTTTGTTTGGTTTTTTTGGTTTTTTTTAGGAAGTGCAAGTATTTTACTTCAGAATGCCCAACTCCAACGCTAAGCTCCGTTGTAACCACAGAGGCGGTCAGGAAGCTGGCAGGCGGGAGTTGGTATCCAGGTCTTTGCAGAGTGCTCAGCATTGCCTGGAAGACCAGGATTTTGGAACTGCCTATGCTCACTATCTCCTGGTACTAAATCTAGCTCCTGAGTTAAAAGCCAGTGTCAAAGTAAGTGCTCTTTGAAATGCTTGAAAAAAAATGTATTTACCGTAGAGGCTTTGTGGCATGTTTTGTGCTTGTCAGTTGTAGTATGTAACTGATTTTCCTATTCAGTCTTCAAAATAAAAGCAGAAAACAACAGAGACAAACAGTAACTTGTTTAATAAGCTCTGTATGCCTACGGGAAGGGACTTGATACACTTTTAATCTATGTCTCAACTCAGTTTAATAAAAATAGGGCCTTGTTGGTATCGGCTTCAGTATGGCATCCATTAATAACCAGGCAGGCTCTTTGTATCCATTGCTGGGTGCTGATACTCTGTGTGGGTGTCCGAGAGCTTATTTCTGCTGCCTCAGGTGAGCCAACTAACTTGGGGTAGTAGCAAACAGTTGTATGCTGCTGCTTAGGGAAATGAGGGTGTTCAGGTGCAGGTCAGTATATCTCTAGATGTTTCCAGGGCTTGGTTCACTACTCCTGGTAACTATCAGCAAAATCAATGGTATATGTTTTATTTTCTAGGAAACATTTCAGTTTACTCTCTTTAAATGGGCAGAAGAGCTAGATTCTCTGGCACGGATTCAAGATCTGTTTAACTGTTATGAACAAGCACTTGAGCTGTACCCAAATGATGAAGTGATATGTAATAGTATGGGAGAACATCTTTTCAGGTTTGTAGCAATGTATATTCAGTTTTTGTAAGGTTCACCTTTAGTGCTGTGTGTTAAGAAACGCGGCCCAGTTCAGTAGAGCACATAAAATGTGCTCAAAAGATGTCAGTGTAAGCATGTGCTTAGTGCTGTATAGTGTGTGCTGTTGAACTTCAGATGTGTTTATCAGCTTAAAATGGAGTAGCCAGTACTGAAATAAGTGTTGATAGCCACAGCAAAAGTACAGAAAAACCCAGTGCGCTTTTGGAAAAGTAAAATCTTAAAAATGAAAGCACTGCCTTCAAATATTTTCTAACAATTAATTAAGGAATTACTAAACCAAAAAAAGAGACCAAAATTGTTCAGAGTCACTGTGTTAACTGTTGTTCTGGTTAGCCTACATTTTTTAAAGTTCTTCCTTTCTTTCCTGTTAGATCCTTGAGGACCTTTGATTGCTATCTTTTCATTCTGGTCTTTCTTGAGGTCACATGTAACAGACCTTTGAAGTGAAGAAGCTGCTCATGTGTGTTGTACTGTGTAGGGCTGTTCCTAGATGGTTTGAGCACATGCTTTTGGTTATTAGTGCAAACTATTCTTTTCCTGCAAAACATGGTGCTTTGCTGTTGCTCAGGTTCTAAGGTCTTCTGAGACTGGAATTTTAAGATTGAAATCACAGGTTGTGGATCCAGATAATTTTAATTAGGTTTGCTTTTTGTGTTTACTTTGTTTTAAAGAACAACTCTCCCAGCATTGTGTACATGTTTCTTGCATTCCATAGACGTTGGGTTTTTTAGTGCAGTCTGATTTTAGAATACACTATAGGAATAATAAAAACTTGCTTCAAGTTCACAATTTAGTTTGAAAACTGCCACTCAGTGCAAACACTGGCAACTTAAAATTTGGTTGGTTTACAGTATGTTCCAGTTAAATACAGTAAAGCAGTTTTGGGGTTTGTAGCATTCTCTCGACTTAAAAATCTGTGAGACTGGATCGCAGAGTTGTTGCTGTTGTCTTTCTTGTTGGAGCGGGTTTCTAGAAAGCTCATTCTAGTGTATTTAAACGATGTAGTAGTGGATGAAAACTGGAGCACACTGATATTTTTGGACTACCTTTTCATTTTCAAGTGATTTGATACAGAGCTGTAAGTCATTCTTTTCATAAGATAATGTCCCTATTTCTAAAGTTAATCTAATGGAGAATATTTCCATTGTCTTTTAATTGAAGTATGACCTCTTTACTGACCCACAGACACCTGGCAGCTGAATGCATGTTTTGGTTTGGTTTTTTTCCTCCATTTTTACTATTAGAATGGGCTTTAGAGATGAAGCAGCTGGATATTTTCATAAAGCAGTGAAGCTTAACCCAGACTTTGCTGATGCAAAGGAGAATTTTTACCGTGTTGCCAACTGGCTCGTGGAACGCTGGCACTTCATCATGCTCAACGATGCCAAGAGGAATCTTACTTACCTAAAGGCAATTGAGAAGGCTGTCCACTCAGGGTTTAAAACTGTCCTCGATATTGGAACAGGAACAGGAATTCTGAGGTGTGTCATAAGTGTATATTGACCATGAACTTAATAGAAATGTCTTGTCTAATAAAATTTGATTGCTAACAGAATTTCCTTTCACACCTTTCTTGAGACAAAACTCAGGAAACAAAGCTTTCAGAAGTCAGTGAGTCTGGAGGTTAGTGTCAAGTAGTGATTTTGAACACTTTTTTCCAAATTATTTGTCGTAGATGCTCTTTGTGCCAATAACTACTGTATAAAATGAGTTACTCATGTTGGGTTTGGAGTTGTAATATTGTGTGTCCTGTCTTTGAAGTATTGAGTGCAGGATAAAGAGTGGCTTTAGCACAGCTGGGAGAGTATCCTTATGCTACCTGTATGGGGTTTTGGTGATGGTATGTCACGAAGAGATCAATTTGTGTGATACTAGTGCTGACACAAGAGATACTATATAACTTAATAATAATTTTTAGACTTGAACTGTTGTCTTAGAAATATGGAACAGATAAGAAATAGAACTTAAGGAAACTCAGTATCTTGTCATGCTTTGCCTAAAATGATTTTAACTGGAGGGGAAAAGCTGTGATCCTTGTTTTTCAGTATGTTTGCAAAAAAGGCAGGAGCATCTTCAGTCTATGCCTGTGAATTATCAAAAACCATGTATGAACTTGCCCATGATGTGGTGGCAGCAAATAATATGGAAAAAGAGATCAAACTTTTCCATTTGAAGTCACTTGATGTAGAAATTCCAAAGCACATACCTGAAAGGTACGTTGTTGCACTCTGTTGCAATATTATTTTTAACTTGTTCTTAATTTCAAGAAAATTCAGTGGTGTTTTTTTGTTTTGTTTTTTTTTTTTTTTTTTAATAAATCCAAAGGATTTGGTATTTTAGGGCCTGTTAACCTGCATAGGAATATTATTGTGATTTGATTAACATTTTGGGGACTTTTAATTCTCTTTTTAACACACACGCATGGATGCATATTCTTGCACAAGATTCAGACAGAATACATATTCTACAGTATGGTTGGCTGGGTGCCTGGACTGAAACATCTTCCTGTTTTGGCTAGATTCTTCCCACACTATTTATTTATAAATGCTGAGCAAGAAGCTTTGTGGCAAACTCATGCTCGATGTTTATTCTCTGTTATCTGCATCTTGAATAACTTCTAACAACAACTCAAAACACATCATTTGTTGGAAGAATTAAATAGTCCATCTTTGTTGAAACTTCAGAGCAGAGCACTGGTAAAAGTTTTGCTTTGAGCTCATGTTGGTATGTTGTTTTTTTTCTTTAAAAGAATGATTGTTAACAGGAATGTGTGTTGTACGTTATATTTAATGATATTCTTTTTTTATTTCTAGAGTTTCCTTGGTTGTCACAGAAACAGTTGATGCTGGTTTATTTGGAGAAGGAATTGTAGAGAGCTTGATACACGCTTGGGAACATCTCCTTTTACAACCAAAGGTAGGCCATTATGGGTACATACATATAAATGGGAGTCCTGTTTTCTTTGATTTATATTTGTGGATATATATCTGTGTGCATGTGCACACATTCACAGACGCACATGGATGAGAAGCAAGTGTCCTGTAAATATTTCATACCTATTGATATTTTTTAAATGAGTGATCTGGGCTTCTTGTTCTGTGAATTTGATTTTGGTGGAAGGCAATGAAGTGGCTGCATACGTTGTACTTCTTTGAGCTTATGTTCCATGTAGACAGGAGCTTGCAACATATGTTCCTCTGATGTAACCTTCCAGTGTACAGAGATGGTTCACTCTTGATCACAGTTTGGCTTTTCTTTCCCCTTTGTAAGTACACCATAGGGGTTCACACAAGTTTGAAAGGCACTGTTTTCCTGCAAGTTTGATTACAACCTGGTCATTTTGAGACACCAACTAGTAGCAGAAAATGCTGAATTATGGTAGAATTATTTCTTAAAACTAGGGAACAGTCAATTATAGTATGGTAAATATCATGCTTAAGCTCTTAATTTATTTTTACTAACAACTTTTTTGGAAGACAGAACAATTTCACTGGGTCTTGGATTTTACTTTATGTATTTTGCATTGAGCTATCATACAATAAGCAAAGTGATATGACAAGGAGTCTTAAATGGATTTTAACCTCTGTTAGGTCTTACACAATAGAAGGACTTCTCTTTTATCCTGATGTTGCCTTGATTCCAGCTAATTAAAAAAAGTGTCTTATCTGGCTGAAAGCTTTTGTGGTGCATTGAACTGAAACTGACCTCTAGTGTTAAGTGTAGGAATGATGCATAAAACGAAGTTCCTCAAATGTTTCAATATATTCTAACAGAACAGAAATTAAAAAACACTCTTAGAACTACACAGAGGAAGTAGTAGATTGAAAAAAGCCTATGTGTGGATATATTGAAACACAGCATTAAAGAAACCTTCGATGGTCAACTGGAATGACACAAGACCAGAAACTTTTCTAGTCACCAAGAGCTGACTGATGTTTTGACTGTAGTCTTAAATGACTCATTAATATATAACCTAGGCTTTGCAGTAATGGTAGAAATAGGTCACTCTCTTACTGCATGTTCATGTTTTCACAGCCTAAAAATCAAGATGTCAGTGCTGGAGACTATGGCAGAGTTATTCCTGCAAGTGCTACAATATTTGGAATGGCAGTGGAATGCAAAGAGATACGTAGACATCACAGGTCTGTTTGAACTCTAGCCCAGTTTGAACCTGTATTTGTTATGTGGAAGGAGAGACGGTGGATTTTTAACCCTTTTTCAAGTTCTCCCCTCTCTTCCCCATGTGGTTGAGGCCCCATCCCTGGAGACATTCAAGGTTGGGCTTGACAAGGCTCTGAGCTACCTGCTCTAGTTGAGGATGTCCCTGCTCTCATCAGGGGGGTTGGACTAGATGACCTCTAGAGGTCCCTTCCAACCCAGACAGTTCTGTGTTCCCCCGCCCGCAGCTTTGTGTTTCAGACTTTCTGAATCACTTCATCATACACTCTTGATTTTCGGTTCTGGTGAAATACATGCATTTAACACGTACTAAATAAACTGTAATTCCTTAATATTAAAACTACTTCTCAGTTTCCATATTGGGGGTTCTTGGATCAACACTTGACCCTTATCCTCATTTTATTCTCTTCATAATCTGCTCCATAGCTCACTGCTGCATCTAACCCTTTCAGGAGACGAGGACAGGATTACCCCATCTGGCATTGTCTTTCTGAATATGGGCCTTGCCTTATTCTGCACTAGCAGACAGTAGGGTTTCTTTGCTGAGGCCAGTTCTGACTGTGTATCGATTACTTTCTCATTAATTTTTATTCTTATCTTCTAGAATAGTGTCACTGTATGGAGACAGTCTGTGTCTGGGAGATTCAGACTTGGTGTATTTTGTTTAGGATTAATCTTGTTGCAGATGAAAGAAAACACTTAACTTTTACAGGAGCTTCAGTGTCCTAGATGAAAAATAGGGGTTGTCACTTATGCAGCTTGTATCAGTGATATTTCTAATGCAATAGCCCTGGACCGTAGGCAGAAAGAGCCCCAAGTTCCCATCGCATACAGTTGTAGAAGAACTTTCTTTTAGGAGAAGTTAATTATTCATCAATTACAAGACAGGCTTTTGCCTTGACACCGGTTTTTGCCTTTCAAACATGAAACTGTTTGTTTACAAAATTTAACAGGGTGAAATTAATGTACTCTAACTCTGAATTGTTGAATCAGAATGGATTGTTCCATTCTAATTTTAATTCAAATAGTATAACTTAAGGTCAGGTGTCTATCAGGACTGAAATGGTTGCCACAAAATAATTACATGCTATAGGAAAAAGAAAAACGTCACTTTTAAATTTCCTGCCTTTATAGTTTAAGGTCCCTTTTTTCTCCAGTAAGAATACCTGTCTTGAGTCTCTTTTTAACAAGTGCTTTTAAGCTTTATGTAAAACACTTGCCTGTTCTCAGATTCAGGCTATCTAGAGCTCTTTGAATTATTCTGATGTGCATGTCTCCACATTTCCCTGGCTGTTTATGTGATGTACAGCAGAACTCTGGGTTTTCAATGGCTTTTGTTTTCTGAGCAGGATGTCTAACGAAATAGCAGAGTGAAACTAGCTCTCTTCTCTTGTGTTTTATATCACTTTGCACAGTTTCTGTCTTATGCAATTAATGCAATGTTTCATTGAGCTTTTCCTCATGATTTAATTTTTTTGGAGTGGTTATAAGTAGAGCCCAGAAATCTGAATACCTGAGGTTTTCTTTCTGAAGCACACTTAAAAGTGTGTTTAATCCGTTACCAAACCGTGATTTATCTTGCTAAGGGAGGGAATCCTCTTTTACTCCAATCGTTGATAATCTTCTATATCACAGTCATCTATCTGTGTCTGATCTGGTCTTCTGATTTGCATTCTGTCTCTTTGTTTAAGCAATTTTGTTATGCTGCATTTCCTGTATTCTGATTGGTTTTAGGTTTTGGTTGGTTTGTGGTTTTGTTGTGAGGTTTTTTTGGTTTAGTTTTTATATCCTAGGATATAATGAAAATCCAGATAAATCATACCAGTTTTATCATAATTCTATTTTTGATACACTTAGGCCAACTTTACTAAGTGTTTTGTGCTGGTTTACCCCTTACTGTAGCTTTATTGCTGGATATTTTAGGCATAATCATAATGTTTCTTTACTATAGCTGCTGCTTATACCCATTAGTTGTGTTCCCAAGAATGACTATAGGGCCTGACTCTGGGGTGTTATGTAATGCAACTTTTTCTTGCAGTTAGCTTTCATTTTCTCCTGAAGTCATTGCTCTCTCTGAAGTGGTTGTTTCTCATCCATGTGAAATGTGTTTATTTCCAGAAGAATGAATGAACTGACAAACTTGAGAGAACACTTGAGTTGTACTAAGCACAAATATAGACTACCAGTCTTAAGATCCCAGAGCATGTGACACATTGTCTTTCAAGTTTGAACTAGGTATCTTTCAAGAACCATATGCAACAGTAAAACAATATTCTAGGAGAGCATAGGTTTGTTACATTACTGCATCTACATTTAGTGCCATAATATGGGTTAATTTAGTGATTTAAGTTACTGTAAGAATTTCAGGTGTTTGAATACTTAACTTTTAGTTGATTAGGCCCAAGAAGGAGTGGCAATAAAGTGTCTGTGCTTACATATTGAAGCCCGAGGGGTTCATGGTAACATAATAATTTGCTTAACCTCTTCCACAGTACAGGCCTTGTACAGTAGCTGTTCTGTTTTAGTTGTAGTATTTCTTTTAAAATAATACATGGCTTTTAATTTCAAATTAAGGATAATACATTGCCATAGGTGGTGTTAAAATATCTAAATTACTTCACTGAGCAGGTGAGATGATTTTAATTGTTGATAATGTTGCTGTGTTTTTTAGTATTTATTGTGAAGTACTTTACTACTTTGTGCTTTCGATGTGTCACGTATTCTTTTATTGCTGGGGAATCGGGTCCAAAGATGGAGTCCAATTAATTGTTGTATTTTGGCTATGCATAATGATCAGAACACATTTGCCTAAGAATCCAGGTTATGACAAAAGGCAGTTTACTCAATTCTGTGATTGGGAGCTTCAAGGAGATGACCGTATCTGATGAGAATATTACCAGACAGGCTGCCTAGTCATACTTAGTTGGAGGGAGATCTTTTTCAGGGAGGGGAGGTTTCTGAGAAAGGGATTCAGAATTAAAAATCCTTCTAGAAATAGAAACTTAGTTGTCCTTTGAACTTCTGAGCGCTAGATCTTACTGTAAGAACGCCAATTTGCTTGATAGCTGTCACATAAATGGGAAACACTTAAGTCTTTCATGGACAAGTGTACTTTCTCAGAATAATCTATAAAGTGTAGCTTGAGCAAGACTGGTTCTTGTGTAACTTCCCTACTTTGAGAATGTATCTTAAGTCCTTAAACCTCAGAGATGGGCAGTGTGCATCTGTCCAGTAACTGTTTTAAAGCAGTTACAGCGGTTTTTTTTTCTTTGAAGTTTTTTTGTATGTTTGCTTCTAAAAGCCTAACTGATCTTGTCTCCTGCGAGCGCATACGTGTTTGCTGAACTGTCAAAGTCTTTCCCACCAAGAAAGCAATTCTGAGACTTTCTCTGCAGCTATGTGTCTATAAAAAATGCCTTGTTCCATATAGATTGTGCTTGATTAATTTCACTGTACATTCCTATATTTAGATTTTATATCGGAGACTCCAAAACCACATTTTCCTGTTGCATATCTACCTATCTTTGTTCTGACTATTCTGCTCCCCTGAAAGAAACACCTTCATTATCTGTCTAATGCAGCAGCAGAAGAAATTTTTATTCTTGTTGTTCTTGTTATTGCGGGGTTGTTCTTTCTAGTTCTCTGTCAAGACTCAAAAGACCTGTAACTAAGGGGACAAAAGTCTGTGGCCTTTGACAGAGGACATACTGTTTTTTTTCTCAGTTTCTAGTAATAGTTTTCAGCTCTGATTCTTGATTTACACTTTCTGTGCTTTAAAGCTACTCTGAACATAACAAAAACCCCACAGAATTGTACTATTTTTTAGTTCTTCTCTTCTTACATTGCATTTAAAAATACTTGGCTAGCCTGGGAAGAATTTTCTTTGTTTCTTTCTTGTCAAATTATTTGAAGCTTCATTTTTCTTTTTTTCTTTCCCTTTTTTCCTTTTCTCCCAGAGTGGGAACTCAAGAAGTTGCTGGTGTGCGCTTGCCAAACTCAGTGCAGTTCTTTAGTCCAACATATGCTTCTGCTGGTTCAGAGGAAACTGTGGAACCTTACACCACCGAGAAGCTGAGTCGTATTCCTGGAGGTTATGTACCTCTGACTGAACCCTGCCAATTAATGACAGTAGATTTCAACGATCTGCAGGTAATGTTTTGGGCTGGGTTCTTTATAGGTAATCTATTTATGATAACAAGAGACCCATATCTTACTTGCTTTCTGGGTTCAATTTCAGAACAGTTCACCAGTGCAAAGTTGTCATGGCTGCACTGAGGTCCTCTGCTGGTTTTGATACTTGTCTGGTTGTGTGGTGATGTGATTCATCAGGTGACAGTCTATGACTTTTTCAAAGTGGAGTTTCTTATTTGTTTGGCCAAGTTTAGTTCCCTAAACTATCAACTGCCAGCCACAGTACAGGGAGAGGGAGGAAGAATGCAGTAGACTCATCTTAAATGATTTATGCAGCTGAGTTAGTTTATTCCTCTAAAGTTAGAATCTTCAAGAAACTTTGAAGACAAAAGGGAAAGGATCTAGTTTTCATCTGGTATAAAAATGTCTGGAAGTGTTGATAGGTAAGTGTAAAAGAGAGGGGAGATGAAAAAATTACCCTGTTCAACCAGTTTGATTCCACCCTTCAGCTCCTTTGGTATCTTAGGGTATTTCTGTAATATGGTAGCATTATTTTGTGTATTTTGCATGAAATACATTTGTATGCATATACTGAATAGGCCTGAGCTATAAGCACCTCAGCAACTTACAGCTGAGTATGCTAAGAAGAGGATACATCTGATCTCTGGTGTGTTTCTTGCTTATTGACCTGTGGTGAAGAGTTAGCATTGAGTCCAAGCTTAAAACAGATTCTGCTATATAAATTAAATTATTCTTGGCTATTGCTTGCCCAGGAATAGCAGTGTTTCTGAATCAATAGCTTTTCCTAGTTGGCTTGTCTGATGTTCTGAGATGAAAAATGAAATAAAACGAGGCTCTTCAGTATACTACTGAGAGCGATCTGCTTCTAGCATCAATAGGAAACTATTGCTCTCATCTGAGAGATGCCTACTCTTAAGCATCTGCCTGCTGGCAGACATGTAAAGATGATTTTTAAAGAGTAAAGAACAGTGCTACTCTTTAAACCATGTTTCAGAACTGCTCCTTTGATGTTTCAGTTAGAGTAATGGAGTGTTCTTGTCATTAAATGTAAGACATAAGTAAAGGTTAAGGAAAGAAATGAAATGAATTTATTTGGAATCATTAGTTACAGTTTGTTGTTAATCTGTCACTAGGCAGATATGGCAGTTCCAAACATCAGTAGGTTAGTTTTGGTTTCTTCTTTGCTCTTTTATTTTGTTACTGCCACATCTGAATGTTCAGTCAGTGCAGCTAAAAAATAAAAAATGTCCCTACTCTTATTGGAAAAACAAAGAAATGAACAACAAAACAACAACAACAAGAAAAGACAAAACCCAAACCAACTTGCTACGCTTAAAACAATAGCAGAATTACCTATAAAGATTGACATTCAGATAAGAAATCAGTACGAGTAATTTCAAAGACCCATTTTCTAAACATGCATTTCAAAGAATGAGGGATGTTGGATTTTTTTTTCCTGCTTGTACTAATTATGCAGACCTAAATTGACAGAACTGAGAGAAATACAGTACAACAGTTTCTCAAACTGAGTTGTAGGAGGCTGCAAAGACATCAGTACAGAGCAGAGAAATAGTAAGTCAAAATGTAAAAAAACAAACAAACAAACAAAACACCCAAACAACAACAACAAAAAAAAAACAACCAAACCCCACAACACATTCAGCTGAGTTATGCTGATTATTTTATTACCGCTATTATTATTAGCGGCAGTAGCAGAGTTCCTCCCAGGCAGGGGAATGAGATGTGGCTGTAATTACAGGCTGCAGACGCTTGCACCTAGCCAGGGTCTACCTGTGTGCATGTTCGCTGGCGGCAGATCAGTGCCACTGGAGTGGAAGTGTGAGGGTTTACGTCAGCAGCCAGTAATTAAAGCTCAGTCTTGCTTTCAGGCCCTAAAGGAACTGTGCTGTTGCAAACAATTACAGATGCTGGCTCTAGTTTTCAGGAAGAGTTACTGTGTGGAATAGTTGAGAAATTCTGGATCAAGATACGGAAACTTGATAACTGCATTCTTTGCTGTGTATTTTCCTTCTATTTGTAGTCCTTTTTACTTTTTTTTTTTTTTTAAAAAGCATGTTAATCTTTTTCTCAGAGGATAGATATGGTGTAGCATTTTGTTTGGTTGGTTTTCCTGCCTATTCCTACATCACTGCTTTCTTCTCTTTGCTGTCCTTATAACTACCCTAGTTGATAAATTGCCATCCTGACGTGCTAGAGCTGTTTAAGCCTGCAATTGTCATAAAAGATAGAAAAATGTTTATGCAGTGGACAAATGAGAGATAAATACAGGATAAGGCAGCATGGTAGGGAGCAGGGACAGGTGAGAGAACTGTCTTCAAGTGTGTGCCACACAATAGGGATGTAATGCTACAGTCGCTAGAACCAGTGGATGAGAACCTTGTGCCTGCTGCTTTTGAGCAATTGGGAAGAATATTTTTAATATCAAATACACTTCTAAACAGCTATAACTTCCTAGAAGCTGAGAAACAGATGTATGCTTGTGCTTTTGCTGTCTTGATGCAAGGGGCTTACTGCCAGCAAAGCTTCAACTTACTAATCTCTTCTTCAGTCGAGGATGTATGGAAAAAATGACTAGCGCAAAGCACTTTTATTGAAGAGCAGAGAGATCTTATTATGAACTTTATTAGCATCTGGTAATTGTAACAGACACCTCGCTTAGCCATGTCTTAATTGTGAGAAGAGGCCAACTCTTGGGGAACACAGAATGAGCATAGAGAGAAGAAAAATAAAAAATGCAGCATGTGAGCGCTAGTCATCTTCTTAGAGTGGAACTTCTCTTTTACCCTGTGTATTTTAAGATTGAAACATAGGACAAATATTGACATAAGCAGATCAGGAAGCAGATAAATGTTTAGGAAAGGCCGTTACTAAGCTGGATGGCTGTGACTAAGAGAATATTTGGTGTCTTGTACTTAACCTGTTAATCAGTTTATGTCAGAACTGTCTCAAGACATTAGAGCTGGGCCTTTTACTTACTTTTGTGACTGTTGATAGCAGAAGGTAGTCGATGAGGAAAATAAATTGTACATACCCCAAGCTTCTTAGAGTTTTGGAGAACATACAACCTGATCCCTGTAGGAGAGATCTTAGTTCTTCCCAGTAGTGAAATTTTACAAGCCTGAGCTTTTTACATGAAGCCTGTAGCCCAGGTAGCAGAGAAAATACCCTTAAAGATGTTTGACTTGGTGCTTCTGTAATGATTTTGATGAACCTCAGTTCGAGCAAATTCAGTGCTTACATACAGTTTTTCTAGAGCTGATTGAACACAGGTTTGAAGCAAAGCCTGTGCCCTTAAGCATTGGCTTGAATCCAGACCAAAAGACTGGCTCTGGTTTTATTGCTTGTCATAAAGCAAACTGTGCCAGTCTAAAGCTTTTCTCACAGTTGTTGGTGTTTTTAAATATGTATGTTCTTAGATATAGGCATGTTTGCTTTAATGGCTGATGGATTGTCGTGGTTTAGGATCAGCCAGCAATTCAGCACCACGCAGCCACTTGCTGCCCCTGTGTCCCACAGTGGGATGGGGAGGAGAATCCCCAGAAAAAGGCAAAACCCTGTGGGGTGAGATAAGGAGAGTTTACTGGAACAACACCAGTTCATACTAATGAAACAATGAATAGAGTGAGTGATGTAACCCATGTGCCTGCCCTGAGCCAGCCCTCCCCTTTATATCGCAGGCGTGACTGACAGTAGTATGGTATAAAATGTCCCGCTGGCTGGTTTGGTTGGGCTATCCTGGATGTGCTCCCTCAGCTTCTTGTGAAAATGAACCCTGTGCTAGCTGAACCCAGGCCATGGATACCGGTTTCTCAAGTGGATAATGGCACTTGTATGTGGGAAGACAGTTCTTATGCTAGTGAGCACTAATGATAATTGGTATTGTAGCAGCTTGTTGACTTCAAGTTCGTGTTGGATGCAGAAATTTGAGTGACTTAGTGTAAAAAAACCTGCCTTTTTTTTTTTTTTTTTTTCCTTCTCCTGTGTGGAAAAAAGCACTCACACTTTTTCTCTCTTTCCTCTTTGGTCAGGACCTGAAAAGCCTTGCAGCTAGAAAACCCTGGAAGCTCAGCCTGCCTGTCACTGAAGGAGGAATACTAGATGCTATTGTGGTGTGGTTTGTACTCCAGCTTGATGATGAGCATGCTCTATCTACAAGTCCTAGTGAGGAAACTTGCTGGGAACAGGCAGTCTATCCTGTGCAGGGTCTTCTTGGTATGTCCTGTGGATTTTCTTGTTGCAGTATATTAACTTGGTTTCATTTTGGCTTTGAGTTACTTGGGTTATCTAAAGAGATCAGGAAGTGGCAGCAGATAGGTTTAGAAGTTCAACAGCAAGTTGCTGTGAGCTGGTTCCTGATCCTGTTTCTGGACTGTAGTGCATGATCCTGCACGAGGGCCTGTTTTTGGGACTCTGCTGTGAAGCAGATAAGGGACCTGCTTAAGATCTAGAAGAACACTTTTCATTGTTGTTTGTGTTGTTTTCTGTACGGAATTAAATGCATTGTGGAGCAACTCCAAAAAGTGGGGCTACTGACTGTAGCCATTTAATCTATCTAATCAAGATGTGACTTGCACGAGGGAGGTGGGATGGGAATTACTGGCTGCTCCTGCCACAAAAGCAAAACTAAATATTTCCACCTGCTTCTCACCCCTAATTTGGACTCGAATACAGTTCCCCCCACACACACACAGTGGTAGTGTCATTTCCAGCAGCCTCTACTCTCCATTCTCCTGTTTTGTAGACTTGTAGATTATCTTGAGTTGGAAGGATCCCTTGAGGATAATAAAGTCCAACCGCCTGCTCCTTACAGGATTACTAACACTTAATTGCACAGCTAAGGGCATTGTCCACATGCTCCTTGAACTCTGAAAGGCTTGGTGCCATGACTGCTTCCCTGGGGAGCCTGGTCCAGTGACTGACCACCCTCTCAGTGAAGAACCTTTGCCTAAACTGTCTGATCTTCCCCTGATGCAGCTTCATACCAGTAGGGTCATCTGTGCCATAGGATGGCTCAACTGAAAGGGGAGGGGAGGGAGGAGACTCTTTTTGTCTGTGTTGCCATTGAAGGAAATGTTTGTCAAACTGTAGCATTTTTGTTTTGAAACTCTGGTCTGTATCAGTGGATTTACTTTCTTAGAACACAGAGAGTATCCAAAGACCCTCTTGAGTTGTACACCACAAATGTTCCTGTAAAATTTATTACGAATAAATTACCTTTTATAAACTGTAGCTGTTGTTTTCCATGTAACTACAGATTTACCTTTGACTACCAGAAGTATTAAAATGTAAATATTTGTCATTTTGAAGCAAAAGCAATAGTATGTTTTTGTTCCACTCTGCTGTTGACAGAATGCTTAAAGTAATATCGATTTCTCATAGAAATGCTTGAGAATAAATGGATTTGGTTGTGTCTTGGACAGTTTAAGGCAGCTGTTAATGCACAGTTGCAGATTTCTGCTTGCAAGCTACAGACTAGAACAATTCTTTCATAGCGACTAGTAACAACCAATGCAAAAATGAGATGATGTTTTGCTTTTTGTTTTTAAGCACACTATGGCTGCTTCACTGGTGTTTGCTGTAAAGTAACCACCGTGACACTTTTTTTGTGTTATTTTGCCAGATTATGCTGTGAAGACTGGGGATACCGTGTCGATGGAAGTTTGCTGCCAAGACTGCTACTTGAAGATCCAGACGATTTCTTCTTTGCCTTCAGAGTGTCTCATGGACTTCACTGACAGAGATGAGACACTGAGTTTGGGCAATGAGGCTGAATTATGTAATGCTCTGGCAGGTCTTCAGACAACAAGCGAACAGGATGGCAGTGGTCAAGTATGTGTGTTGGAATCCACAGAAATAGCCTTGCTGAACAATCTCCCGTACCACGAATGCTTCAAAGCTGCCATGGGCAAAGTGCTGCTGTCATTACATCCAAGTAAGGACTCGCAGTTCATGGATGTTGATGGTCATGGCAGTGGGGTGAACCGCCAAGAGAGTCAAAATAAGAGCTCTCTAGATGACACGCCTGATCCTTTGTACATCTTAGATGTATCTGAAGGTTTCTCCATCCTGCCAATTATAGCTGGCAAACTCGGAACAGTTAGAGCCTACAGTTCTGTTGAGAAAGAACAGCATCAGGCAGCACTTAATATTATTTCAGAAGCTAACCATTTCCCTAAGGAAACACTAGAGTTTTGGCTTAGCCACTTAGAAGATGAAAATGTGGTGCTGCAGAGACCCAAATCAGACAAATTGTGGAGTATCATTATCTTGGATGTTATAGAGACATCAGGCTTAATCCAGCAGGAGGTGATGGAAAAGGCTGCAATATCCAGGTACAGTATAAATGGACAAAAATATTCCTAGGAATCAATAATTATCTGAAAACTTCTGAAAATAATCCTTGAAACTACAAAATTGCTGTCATGGTGGTTATGCAGAGCAGGAAAAGCTTGGTCTCTGAATGGATTGAACCCCACAGAGTGTTTCTGGTGTGCCCATTGTATACATGTATCTTTTCAAAAATCTGTCAAGATTTTACTTTCATAAACTTCTTTATATTTTGGATGCAAGAATATGAATGGAAGATTTTACTGCTTGGGATGTCAGAAGTTCCCAGGATACCCAGCAGCTTAGTAATATCTGAGGTAGCTTTTCGTGCAAGGTTAGAAAAGCTCAGATTCATGTATGTGTCACACTGTTGTTGGACCAAACTGGTTAAACTGCTAAAAGACAAACACGTGGCATTAGAACAGCCGAGGAGGCAGCAGCGAAGCTGGCTGTTACCTGGAGCAGGAGGGTTAGAAAGGAATGCAGAGCAAGAGAAAATGTAAATGTGAAACAAGTTTAATGCCTTTTTTTTGGTGCTAGAGAGTCTGCTCTGGTCATCTTCAGGCTTAGTGATGGCAGAATATTCCAGACAATGTGTTCCTTACCTTTTCTAAGTTTTGAATAAATCTTTGGATGACTTCAAAGATTACTATTTGGGGGGGGGGGGGATAACTCTGTCATATACAGACTTAACTCAGTTGGAATAAAACTACATCCAATAATGCACTGCTTAGCTACCCAGTTTCTATGAAAAGAGGCCTGCTATGGGAAAACCAAAACCAATCTGTAGTGGAGTGTTTGATACTACACTGAATGAAAGCTTCTATCCCGTTGCTGTTTTCAGCAGTGTAATATTCTGTGGCAAGAAGACCAAGCAAGGCTCGGGTGTTTTTTGAGGAAAAAAATGCTGTCTCCTGTGTTTCTGACAGTTTTAGTTTAAACACATAAAGGAGGGTGACTGAATTTCCCACGGGGATTTGCGTCCCCTGTAGGTGTGCTGCATCCTAACAGTGTGTACTTCCTGACTTCACAGTTTTATTAAGCATTTCTGCCAGTCCTTCAGTATTAGATGCTGGTGCTGTGAATAAACCCCACTATCTTCATCTTGAATATCTGTTTCCAGTACCGTCACTGAGAAAAGATGTTAGTTCCATAGCTTTAGCATTATGTGACAAACTTTCCTTTTTTGGTGTGGTGCAACTGTCTGGTCAAATGGGATCAGACTCAAATGCTTATGAGGCCTTGACTTCAGAGGAGGAGCCACTAGTGTGCCTTCCCTAACTATAGGTAATGTTCTTTCATTGCTGTTGAATGATGTGCCTTAAAAGTGAAATCTCTTACTTTACAGATGTTTACTTCACAGTGGAGGGAAGATTTTCCCACAGTATGTGTTGGTTTACGGGATGCTTGTAGAATCAGAGTCTCTGTTGCTGGAGAGCGCTGTTCAAGGAACAGAACCAACTCTTGGGTTTAATATAGCCCCTTTTATCAACCAGTTCAAGGTATGAAGTTGGTGGGTGTCTTCCAGGCACAGTTCCAAAGCCTGCAGCTGTCTGCTTTTGGTGTTTTTTAAAACAAACAAACAAACAAACCTGAAGAGCTGAAAATTTTTTATACTGTTGAAGTAATCAAAAGAGGTCTATGTGACCAGAGGGACCTTGAGATAAACTAAAACAGATAACATTTGTTTTTAGAACTGGCGCAGGAGAAGTTTTGTCCAAGTAATGAAAGATTCAGAACAGCGACTGTGCTGCTGCTGTCTCATTCATCACCTTGTATCCCAAGAGTCACATTTCAGAGGGTGTATTTTGCATTCTGGCTGTTTCCTACAGCCATTACAGTAATTCCTAGAAACTTGTATTGTTATTGTTTTCACTTTTTACTGCCTGTTGATGCCTGAAGTTATGGTATATACTCTTAGGTACCTGTTCGTGTGTATTTGGATCTCTCTACGTTGCCATGTCTACCCTTGAGCAAGCCAGCAGAGCTTTTAAGGCTGGATCTCATGAGCCCTCTCTTGAACAACTCCAGCAGGGAAGTGAAGGTGAGTTGTGTACTAGAAGTGTGCTTAACTGCTGTTCTGCTGGTTCACTGCTCACCTTGGCTAGAAATTTCAAGACCAAATTTACTTGTCTGCAGGTATCTCTGCAATGAACTGGAATGATTTGAGCTACTTTTTCTTCTTTGGAAAGGGTGTAACTCAGTATTTTAAATATTTTTAGGTACAAATTTCTAAGTCTGGCCAAGTCACTGCAATTCCCTTCTGGTATCACATCCATCTAGATGAAGACCATAGCTTGAACACATCTGATGAGTCCTCCCACTGGAAACAAGCTGCAGTTGTTCTTGACGACCCCATCCAAGTTCAGGTTGGAGATGAACTTGTGCTTGATGTTCAACACCATAAAAGCAATATTAGCATTACAGTTAAACGGTGAAGAATGTCATGTGTCAACTGGTGTGTGATTAATTGCCTAGGCATAAATTGACTGTTCCATGATATCACTGATGTTAATTTATATTAAAGTCTAAGTTTTATGTACTGATCAAAAAGGCTATTGTGTTGCTTTAATATTAGATACTTAGGTTTCATTGGTGGACTAAAACTTGCACTGTCAGGGTATCTTGCCAGGCAGTTAGGGGAGGTATTGTCTTCACAGCAGCATAAACCTGATCACGAGCTATTGCTGTGGCTACAGCAGTGGGACAGGCTTCTCTTGCTACCCTGTCATCTGGAGTAAGGAAAAAAGCATCCAGATGCCTGTACCAGAAATAAACAAGTCCTTGTTTCTCAAACTGCAGTTGCACTTCTCCATTGCTGAAGCATCCTACTTAAATATATTGAGGTGCTAACCTTGTAGGAGGGAGTGTAAGACAATTCCCATTGCCATATCACAAGTTAGTGTTGCACACAAGACAATTACAAAAAGTTGTAAAGGAGTGCTGTTGAAAAATTCAAGTTATGTAAGTGGAAGGTAAAGTTAGTAAGTTTTCTAGAACACCTCATAGAATCACTTTTGGTAATAAAAGGGGTCTGAACTCTTGTATACATGGAAATTGTACAGAATATTACAACAGTCCACAGTATTCCTGTGTCTCTTCTCCAGCATTACATTTGGGTCTAATGCAGGCAAAAAATTCCTTCTATTAAATTTATATCCAAATAGAAGACTAATGAAAGCTTTTAACTCAGCATTGATTCTACCTCTGTAGATAAGAGGAGTAAAATAACTTACAAAATAACTTACTAGCTTTCCAGAAGTGCTGTGAAAGAAACAAATGAGACACTTAACTGTTTTCCTATCAAAATCCCCTTTCTGTACCTTACCCGAGTTTTACACCAAATAGATGTTAACTTCAGGTGTTAAAAAAAGATCTTCAGTGTGAGGGTTTTGAAAAGCTAGAGCACAGTAGCTGCTTAGCACCTCTGATGCTTCAGATATTTCTAGCAGTGCCCCTTTTTACCTGTATATGTGCAGGAAATCAGATTATTGTAAGTTGTTTCCTTGGCTAGTGGATGGATAAAAAGCTACCTCGAATGAAGCATAAAGAAGTAGATTCTGATTCTTCATAAACTCAAACCAAGAATTCCGTTTTCAGTACAAGCCTTAAAATACTGAAAGAACAAACTCTTGTCCTAGTTATACTTAAGCTCCCCTTTTTCCAGGAAGGGCACAGTTGTATTCACATGTCATTCACACTCTTACTGAAGCAGTAAATCAGACTGAAAGCAAACAGTTTAAATAAAATCTTTAATTGCTTATTTACAACAAAAGGCAATGACTTGGCAAATTGGAAATGATGATTTGCACTTTCCCACTAACTTCAGATACAGCAAGTACATAGTCAACTCTAAAATACGCAGCCTAGTGAGTAAGGCGCAATATTTACATCACACTAGTACTGCAAAAAGAAAAAAAAAAGCACTTGATGAATTTACTGTGACAGCCAGAAGTTAAACATTTATCCTGTAAATGCTAACAATGCTGAAAAAGAAACTTAAGATGTCTCTTACAAGGTGAGGGCTTTAGGGTTTTGGGTTTTTTTTCTGTCAGATTGCAAACATGCAATAGTAGAAGTAGTCTGGTAATGGGATAAAAACAATACCCCTCTGCTTTTGCCAGTTTTTGTAAAGTAACATTTGTGATAGAAGTGTACTTCTTGGTCTGAAATCTAATGCTAGTAACCCCAGCATTGCACTAGCTACTTAGTTTTACCTTAACCAAGGTCTTTTCAGGGGAGGAGGGAGGATAGAAAAAAAAGTAAAAACTAATC
>JAAGNO010026866.1:0-17540 GCA_033439905.1 Ceryle rudis
AAGCCAGCTTTTTTTTTTTTTGTTTTTTCCCTGCCCTCCCCCACCCCCCCCCCCCCCCCCTGCTTTCCCCCCCCCCCCCTCCATACTTTATAAAAGGATTATTCTTCAGGGTACTTGATTATACAGATCCCTTCTAACAACGATGCATGGATCTAACAGCCCTGGCTCATGGTTTAGAACAGCAAAAACACTTGATGACTTTCATTTTTTATTACAGGCAAAGACATATAACCAGGCTACCAAATACCGTCTTATTTTTCCTTCTGCCTGAAAAGCTTGTGCTTATATTCTGGTGTTCTCTGAATAAGCCAAGCCATAGACAACAGAAGTAGATTTTTTGATCCGAGTGATTTCTGAAAGACTTCAAATGGCTTCAATGAACAAGGGAAAGAAGTGTGAAGAGCAATAAAAATATAGGAGGTATATTTTCTGCTTATAGAATCTGAACCCTGTTGTCTCTTCTGGTTTAAGTGGAGCTGGTCCTGAAGCATGCATACTCTTGTCAGCAAAATTCCTCCTATTAGAGCAATGGTGTTTGCACCTGCATATACAACCTAGTGAGGAATTCTGAAATGGGATGCACTATTGCAAACAGAAGACTAAGCCAGGACATCTAGGTATGTTGTTGAGTGATGTGTTTCCATTGCCTACTGCTAGTGTCAAGATCCTAACATGGCATGTAGTACTTGGGACTGCACGCCCATCTATGGCTTCAGCAAACACTGCATCTAGAACAGAGTGCTGTCCAGGGTGTTTTGGGTGGCAACAAGTCCAGAGACTAGTGGAGATAAAGCTTCAGAGACCTCCATGAGTCAGTAACCTTGGCAGACATACCAGCACTCAATGATTATGTCAAAGAATTAAGAATCACACATGGATAGCTTTCAGAATCTAATGCAACCCAGAAATGTTTGTGCTGCTTCTCCAGGTCTTTTCGGTTCATAATATTGATGTCACACCTCAAAATGTGAAATCTCACATTCTGGATGATTTAATGGTCTCAAAGTTGCTGCAAATATATGTCAAAACAAGGTCAAAATACCAAGGTGTCAGTGTACTGATGGCAGACTCTAGTTAGCTTGCTACATTCTCCAAATATTAGAAAGACGACGAAATTTGGTTGTTCACACCAAACACAGGATTATAGACTCTGAGATAAATAAAGTGATGCTTTCTCATGCAATATAAAACAAACCACCTGCAGATCAAGTCTGGAGAGAGGCCATATTTGTAATAGGGAAAAAAAAACATTCCAAAACACACCACCACACTCATCCCCTTAGACAAAGCAGTAACAATTTGACTTATATGGCAGAGAAGGAAAGCAACTCCCCCAACAAGCTTCACTGTCCTATGTAATGATTCTGACTGTACAGAGACAGCCTCATAAAATACACAGGCAACCACATAATCAAATACAGACTCTCTGCAAGCTTGGATGTAGAGAGATATCCACTATTTTTCCTCATTGACAACCGCATCCACAAAATAAATTCCTACTTCACACTGCATATTTAGACTGGTTCTTTCAATTTTGCTGTTAAATTACAGAACGATACCAACAATATAGATGGTATCAGATGCTGACATTTGATGTAGCAGTACAATGTAAACAAAAATTTTAATTTTGGAAACCTACTTCAAAATTACTAAGGATTTGCAAACATCTAAGGGTACAGATATAAAGAAAAGTCTCAGTTTGAATTAAAGTGCCCAAAACTCCCATCGTTTCATGAAAGCAATACTGTGTCAACTCAGAGAAAACAATAATTGTAATCTCCAAATGGTCATTGTGAAGCTGTTGCCAATGACTGGCAAGTTCTCCAAAGCAGTAATACTTGGTCCAATTCCTTGTATCAGAAACTGTGACTAACAGAAAAAAAGAAGAGTTCCAGATACATCATCATCACAGGTAGAATTGCTGAATTCAAGGATGTAATGGTGCAAACTAGTAACTATACTGCTACCTCATGCATCTTGGGAAGACATGAAAGTCCACAACACAGTAGGAGGCATCTCTGAAATGGGCACGAACATAAGCCACTTAATTCCAAGCAATAGTTCTGATATTCTTAAAGACAAACCAAATGACTAAAAGACACAATCAAGGTAATACAGCACTGGTACCCGTTTGTCAGTTTTGCTGGGAAAAGATGCTTTATGCAACTTCATTATTAAGAGGCGCTTCCAAGAATCAGATTTTATATAACACTGATCTGTTAGAGAAGACTTGGATACTGAATGAAGCCTGCTCATTGTCTAGTCATATGCTTTGCTGTTGGGAGATTCTGCAGCAATCTGACTGAAAATATTTAATTCTCTAGGTGTTGAATTACTCTGTCCAGTACCTAGAATTTTAAAGTTTAGATGACCAGCAAAAAAAAATGAACTAGAGAAGTAAAAATTATTGCACCTTGTAATGTAAGTAAATCTGCTATATCATTGGGATAGTTATAACTAAAAACTGTCAGGCTATTTGATGCTACTCGTCATGGCACGCAATATTGCAGTATGGATAGCCTATGCAGAAAGGAGCTTAATAAATCTGACAGCAGAAAATATTTCTAAAAAGGCATGAGAAGTTTACATCTTGCAGAGATCTGCAAATAAGCAAAGCAGTAACTTCAGAGCCATAAGTCAGGGAGTGCTTACATTGCAGGTTCAGTCTTTGCCAGCTGCCACCTTTATGAAATCAGTTATTCAGTGACTGAGTCAGGTTTGCAGAAGAGGTTATGGAAAACAGGAGGGACAAACTCTGAATGCTGCGGATTAACTGCTAGCTAAATACACACTGCTAACAAACTTGCAGGAATACTTAGACTGAAAAGTGCTTTAGTAGGTTTGAGACAACCTATAATAATCTTCTGTGAGCAGTGTTTTTAACCAGCTTTGCTCATTTGTTTTCTATCATTCTTTAAATTCTACTTGTCACCATTTTTTGTTAGCCCTCACTATTCAGTGGAAATTAGCTTTCCAAAAGAAAGTAATCACTCAAATACTAGATTAATACTCTGTGGCAGAACCAACCATTTTATCTGATAATCTGCTTTCTTCCTGGTCATTAAACAAACTGTCTCAGACTTTATTAATTATCATTTCTCTCTGTAGATAATTTACAAGCTAGTAGTTATGTTTATTTGATAGCCAAAATTCAAGATGCAGTTTACTGGTTATTTGTGAGGAAAAAAATCACCAGGCTGCTGATTTTACCCTGTTTACGTGCTGGCAATACATAGAATATACATGCGAACTCAAGATTTGATTTCTAGAAGAACACTGTGTGAAAATAAAAAGTCTATTTCCTGTGAACATTTATCCTTCTAAAAACCCCACTCATTCACAGCTTCATGAAAGTAAAACACTACAAACATATGACTAAAACCATGTTCCCCTTAATACTTAGCTGATTTTTTTTTCAACACCAGCTGATGTGCCCCAAACTAACTTTTATCATCCTATTTAAAAAATAGATATATAATCTGTGTTTTGTACTAAAACTTCATCATCATAAAATCGTAAGTCTGAAAGGTATTCAGAAAATCCCAGAAGAAAAATCTAACCCATTGTTTGGACTAGAAATGGATCAATTAATTTCTTGCAATTCTTGATAGTTATTTAACATGTTCTTAAAGGTCTCACTCTTTTCAGTGCATCAGATCAAGTGCCGAGTGCTTTTTGATGATTTTGTAGTTTTATTTTTTTGTATGAATCCTTACAAGTTCTCTTAAACTCTAGGCCATCTTTGCAATAAAATCTATTCTCTTCCATTCTATCCAGCACACAGATTATTTTTGCTCCCTCTGCAGCAGCTATTTACATAGATGAACACTGTTGTGTCTTCCTCCTGTAGCCTTCTTAAAACTAACTAGCCTTCTTGAGGCCCACTTAATACTCTGATGGAGCTCTGCTCATTTTCACTGCTTTATCTTTAGTTGGTCAGCCTTGAAGTAGAGCATCTAAACATGGACACAATGATCCAGCTAAAATTTCTACAATATATAATTTGCTTTTCAGGTTACACTTCTATTTACATATCCCAGGACAATATTTTTCACAGCAATATGATATTGCTTATTCAGATTTAGTAGAGACCCATTAACTCCTCAAACTCCCCCACAAGCTGTTCTCTGCTCTGTCTGCATGTGTTTATTAAATGGCTTTTATAAATATGCTCTTACAGAAGTGGTTAAATTTCATTTAAAACCCTGGGATAAATAATGAACCACAAAAAAGGAAAATAAAATGTTTAAGATAAAGGCCATAACGGCTTTTCATTTTTCTTTGGCTCTTTTTTTAATTCCATTCTCCTTGGTTTTTAAGGAAATCTTTTAAATCCCGATTCCTCTAAAGGAAGATATTACTAGACTGGGTTCACTTCTCAAAAAAGCATAAGAAAACTAAGGCAAAGCTGCAAAAGAAAAAACTCAAAGAAAACAACGTCTTAAGAAAAAAAAAAAAAACACACACTAAAAAATTAATCTCCCCAACCCTAGTGCAGAATCCAGACAAAGTAAACAAAGAAAGTTTAGATCTGCAATATGAAGCAAAGACATACATAATCCACCCCCCCAACAGAAAAGTCTTTCTTTAGAGAAGTGTGTTTAACTTGGCATTTGCACTCTTGTACAGCGCTGAGGCTGGTCAAAAGTCTGATGCACTCCAGAGATGGATTTTCTCTTTACAAAAATAGCAACCATGGAAATGTGTCACATTACATTTCATCAAGATCTTGGTACATCAGGCACAACCATACCCTAAAGGTGAAAGAAGCATACTATTCAAAAATTAAAGGGAAAAAAAATTAAAAACAAACACAAAACAACAAAAAACAAAGTCACCCCCCCAAAAAAACAAAACAAAAAAACAAACAAACAAAAAAAAAAACCAAAAAAAAAACCAACCACACAGATAAAAAACCTCCACTCAAAAATAAGAAATCCATGGAGAAGAACAATTAGAGAAACATTATGGAATATAAGATGCTAGTTAAAAGATGTCACTTTCTGAATGACCAGCTTAGCAGAGAAAAGTGCAACAGCATAATTCCAAGAAAAACAGGACCTATGTTCTCCAAGATTAACTCCTTTATACATTTCTTTACATCTGTGCGGAAACAGTGTAAGGCTATAGACACAAAACAAAGATAATGCTGTGAAATGCACATTTTCTGAAAGTCTGACTTCTTCCAGTGGTCCTTGACCTATGATAGGCAAAACATTGTAAGTTGCATTTGTCCTGCAGACCAACAGGATCTGGAATTTTGTACTGAAGAGGACAAAATTTCAATGTTTTCTGGAAAAAAATAAAAAATGCACTGTTTGGTGTCACTAGAGTGTTGCTTCTGATGCAATGTTTCCTGGTTTCAAGGCCACCTATGCTTCAGGTGGTGGATGTACAGATGTACACACAGAACACTTGTTTTCTTCTCTGCCATCCATGATTTATGGCTTTGAAAGCAGATTGATCAATCACATCGAGTAGGTGAGTGAGGACAGATCAGAGATGGTGTTGAAGATGTGTTTTAAACTGATGAGGACAGCAGGGACCTGAAATCTCCTTTTACCTCCAGGCACTGAAAGGCAGCAAAACCACCTGGCAAATGAAGGCATTTTCTACCCCTCACTTCTCTTCAGGTAATGTTCACCACTTACAGTCCAAATAACACTGGCACTTTAAAAGGTGAAGCAAGAAGTTGGGAGATAATGCTACAATGCTGGAATGTTCCTGACAGAAAGGGACAATTTTCCAGAATTAAGATGATATACCCTGTATTATTATAAAAATCACACTAACTACAAACATAGCTTTGCTATAAAATATAATACACCCCAGAAAAACATCAGTTGAGTTGAACTAATCTATGTTTTTAATACAAAGTTTACAAAAGTACACTCTTTACCTATGATCTGGCAAAGACACTTCACGCATACACATGGAGATAGAATAACTTTGAACATTTTAACTACCTTTTACTAACTGTCACGTAGATGTTCTGGTCATTACCAGGAAAAAACACAAAAGATAGTTTCACAAAGCCTCAAAGAAATTGTGTATTCTGGGGGAAATTTCAATTAGGCTTTCCTTTCCTTCTAGTCACCAACACTTAATGGGAAATTTTATAGCAAGACATAGAACTTAAGCAAGCATCAGATGTCTCTGCAGAGACATGAGGAAGAGCATTACTGTTCCCACCAAGTCATGTCACTGGACCCAAAGTTTTCCTGCAAATGCTCAGAACTACCTCAGTGCTGTTAACCTGAGCATCTCATCACTGTCTTCCTAAGAACTGTAGGTAAATTTAGGCATTTTTTTCTTCATAACTCTCCTGAGGTGTAAACCTGCTGTACACATGGCACATATAATAGACACACAGGGAATCAGATCTTGTCAAAGAGCAACATACCCTCCTTTTTTAAATGGGAAAATAGGGTATACTACAGTACATGCACAACAGTCGTTAAAGAACACACTATGAATATGGAAAAATCCAACCAAATTTCTTTTTTGACCTATGACAAGAAAATTGCTTTTAATTTTTAGTAAATAGCAAGCTATTCTTGAGACATACAGAGACTAAGCCTTCTTCCTTATATTTTAAGGGACCTGAACTAAGAATTAATAATTTTTCTATCAAGATGAGCAAACCCACCAATCCCCATGACAACTGCTTTGCAACAGATATTGAAACTGAGAGATTGAAAGAGAGCAGTCTCCCAGTTGTAAGTATTGGTTAATGTTTACTTCAGAAATTTAACCATGTCTGTGCATATTGAATCATGTCCAACTTCACACAGAGCAAGGAATACGAAGACATTTACTATAGCAAGCTTCTTCCTCTCTGTAGCCTACAGTAAAGGAAGTCTGGATGTTAAAAATATGGTATTCCAGGCTCCTGGAGATGTATAGTAATGTGCAGGTTGGGTTGAAAAGACATGCAACTTTGATGGTACAGAAAAGAAAGAGCCACCATCAAGAACATGGTTACAACTATTATATCAACAGTTAACAGCTCAGCAAACAGAGGTCTTTCCTGCCAACTTTCAAGAAGCAGCCCTCCCAGCTTGGAGAAGACATGTAATATCATAGATCACCTCAACTGGCTCCAGCACAGAGTGCAAGTGGATCCTTTGTCACAGCTTCAAGACATGAAGCTTCTTCCATTTGCTGTTTTCTGGCTGCACCAGTTCACACGTTTCTGGTTAGTCTGTGTACAGCTCTGCACCTTAAGGAAGTAACTATTAAATTTAAAATCTCCTTTGGGGGAAAAAAAAAGTTAAAACTGAAGCTTGTCTATGGCAATAATGAATCTCTTCATTGCAATAGAGAAAGAAGACTGAAACTAGTGAAACTATATCACTCTCAGTTTGCTCTACTGGAGAACGACATCAACTCTTTACTTTAAAATTGCTCTCATCAAAAAATAAAAATCATTGTTTCCAGGGGTAAGCTCTTCTGTTGAAATTTAATGAATTTCAATTATTTTTTCATGGATTTATGTATTTTAATTCTAAATAGATGAACCATTTCTATTAGACTTAAACTAGAAAGCTACACAATTGTATTAATGTTCCAAGCAATAATAGAGACTGTAGGACTAAATATGTACCTCTGCGTGGCAAAAACATCACTGCAATCAGGAAAAGTCAGAAAGGTACCCTGCAGGTAAGAAGAAGAATAAAATACTCGTTTGCTATGCTTTCTCAGTGAAGCATTTGAGTGGTACCCATCTTCTCTGAAGTCTTAGCTGTGTTATAACAAATCAAATAATAATTCATTTACATCAGTGTAACTCCTTGAATCTACAAATTTCAAAGCAGCATTAACAGGGACACATAGCATAAAGAGTAAGGGTTTCATTGGTTTTCAGTATCCCAGCTTTGCACTTTCAGGCCTGTAATCACACCCCATTTCTTTTGTTAATGGAAACAGCAGACACTTTAATTATTTACAGGTTGAAAAAAATCCTTAAATTTAATCCTAGGCTGAAAACCAATCACCAGGTAACCATCAGCAATGTAGAAACCTCCAGAAGAAAGAGCTCCTCCCTATGTATCCTTCTGTGGCAGAAAGCCCAGCACCATCCCCCATCCTTTCTTCTGAATTTCCTGGTATTTCTTACTATAAACAATTCCCAAAGCTTCACACTACAAAGAGTTACTCATCTGCTTACCTAATGAAACCATTCATGATCACAGCATCAGAGTTGTCCATTAGCTAACTGTCTGGGAAAAAATATTAAAATTAAAAAAAAAATCAAGGCCAAGGATAGAAGAATTTTAATAAAATTTCAGAGCTTTATCTTTGAACAGATGCATTAAATAAGTCAGCCAACACTCCTTAAAGTTAGTACAAACCTCTGAGGTGCTGGTTTAGTCAAGACAAACAGTTTGTTCTCATTTCTGTTCTACCTTTACTTACTAGTCTAAATGAATCCTTATAACAAGCATGGTAAGCCATTCTATGGAAACATTTAAAACTAATAAAATAACTATTTTGAAGACCTCACTTTTAGGTATCTCAAGTTAGGCATGGAAAAGAGCACTTGGCTGAGCCAGCTTCAGACAACTCCATCCTAGTTGTCTAGACTTCCTTCAGTCAAGTGAAGTAGACAGCTTAGTATGGGAGTCCTGACATGCAAACAAACACACTTGTGTTCATTGACCACAATGAGAATTCAACCTCTGCCTCCACTACAGGAAAATGCAAAGCAGAATCCTGAATTCAGGCAAGATCAATCTCCCAACTATCCCTCGCACATTATTCCCCCCTCGCCCCCAGCTTACACATTTTGAATTGAAACATTCAAGTGTGCAGCTTTTCTAAAAGGCCTTAGGGCATTTCAGCCCACACATTACCTCAAAATGAAGCACTTAAATGTATGTAATCAACTGATATTTGTGAAAATCACGAGGTTAACTTTAGAGTGGATATAAACTAGACCATTCCTAATTCAGGAACAGAATGGACTTTCCCCTCTCGAAGTTTAGGCTATTTAGGTGGATGGATTATTTCACCCATTTTTCACTGTCTTGATGCTCACTCCTAGTTACCTTGATCCAGAACTTCTTTACAACTGCAAGTAGTCAGAAAGAATTCACAACTCAGAGTTATTGTACATCCAGTTAACATCAGAGGATGCACACAAGACAGGCTAGAAAATCATGAAGTAACTTGCACCATGTAAAATTTTAAACCAAATATTGATTTCATTAATGTTTCCCCTCAGATCATGTTTATTTCCAAGAAACACTTCTCTTAAAGCTTGCTTAGAAATTTGTATTTGCTCAACATTCAATGCCATAGGCTAAATTGCCTGAGTTATTTCTTTAAATGATCATTTTGATGCTCTCATTTTTTCTTCCATACAGATCTTGCAATCATTTATACAAAATTTACAGGCATGAGCTATGAATGTACACTTTTGATACATCCATAATTTCTAAACTTTCCCTAACCTGTACAATGACTTAAATTCAAACTCCAGGTAAGAATCTCTCCTTTGCACAACTGAATTTTGTTTTGTCCGTCTTTAGAGAATCTGAGGAGAGTTAGAATCTGTTGCCAACACAAACTTCCTTTTTAAAACCTATGATGCTATTTCTCAAAATACCTTGTAAGTTTTCATTAAGAAAAATTAATAGCCACAAATACCCTCTTCACTACCTTATTTAAAACAGTATCTACAAAATATTTTAAATATTAAGTATCAAATTCTATAACAGATGCACTTAACTGCATGGTGTATGCATTAGACACATATTTAAAGATTCAACTAATGAAAGAGACTATGTATATGTTCACTACCTCTCTTCAGTGGAATAACAAATGGTCAGCCATGCTGCTGCTAGCTGCTAAGACAGACATAGAGTACTCTCAATTGACAGAAGATAAGTATTTCCCCTCATTTGATCTTGCTATTCTTTCTTCATAGCACAAGAGAGTTGTGAAATATATTTAAATGATTTCAGAAAGTCACACAAGCACCAACCTCATCCATCTTCCCCACACAATTCAAGAAACAACATGTACTCCACAAAATTGTCTTTGGAACAGAACATCTTCTTTCCATGACATTCACCTCAAACATCCTGTTTTCTGAAGATATTAGTTTTGCAAACTAAAAACCTACACCAAAACTATTCTCAAGCCAGACAAGTGTTGCTTTCCTCCCCCTTCCTTAAAAAAAAAAAAAAAAAAAAGCCATTGAGAAAGTCTGGTGAACACAGAGCCCAGGACCTAAGCCTGAGAAAGGTCAAGTCTTTTCTAAATGCAGAGACACTGATCTGCAGAGTTCAAAAATCCACATCCTCTGCTCTCCCACTCCAAGTATAAATCCTGATTTAGATAAGCTTTTGGGGACAAAGGTTAATGAGCTCTTATGTTAAAAACCAATAGTAATCCGCATTATCAAATTAACGTTTTTTATTGTGCTCCAAAATTTTTCCTTTAAGAAAAAAAATAAAATGTTAACCCACATTTAAAAGAACAAAACAAAACTTTTTAGATAATGTCCTTCCTAAGTATGAATGCTATACACACACACCATACAGTTCCTATATAATCACATACCTATTTATCACATATTATGTTTCTATTTAACTTTTCCAAACTGTAATCAAGGTGTTAGCTTGTTCCATACATAGGAAAGGCACAATCTTTCCTGCCTCAAAAAAAGAGCTTGGCAACTCAAATGAAAATACAGTGTTTGTGATGGAAGAGAGATATACGTGATAAAAACGTGCACTGAATTAAACTGAACTTATGCTTATGTGCCTGAAGTTAAGTAGCAAAACAATAGTTGTATGAGTTCAGATTCAGGGCAGTAAGCATATCAGTGACCATCGCAATTAACAGATGCATCCTTCACTGAACTTCTGTAACTGCTTGTATCTTTCTGAGAGAATTTGTTAAATGCTTGTATCAAACACACAACTATTTTTAGTTGTATGTCACCATTCTAGAGCATTAAATTACATATTACAGGGAATGGGAGGGCACAAGTTTTATTAAAGCAGCCAGGGAGTCCTTGCTTGGATCACAGTGACAACAGTAACAAGGAAATGTTGTTGGTAGTTTGTTTGGTTTGTTGGGGTTTTTGTTTGTTTGTTTTGTTTTTCTTTTTTTTCTTGTTTCTTTTCCAGGAAAAGCTTTCTGTAGAACTGCAAGGGCAGTAACCCTAAAATAAATCCAGTCAGATGTTACTACGTTAACTAGAACACTATGAACGTATAACACAGGCTGTATTAGGCAAGCTGTCTACTAGTACATGATGCTGGGCCATACTGATATGGAATTTAACTGCTCATACTTCAAACCATTTCCTGAGATGAAAGTTTGAAACCTTCTGCCTAGGATCCTCTAGAAGGCAGAAGAGGCAGCACTACTACAGGAATGGCCCCACAATCTGCAGTTACAAAATCCTGACTTCAGTACTCTGAAAACTTTCCAAGACTAGCCATTTTGGTTCATATTTTCCAGGTATATGCTTTTTTTTTTTTTTTTTTTTTTTTTTTAAGTGCTTTCACAGTTTCCAATAATAAGATCAGGAGGGGGAAAAGAAACAAACAAACCAAAACCACCAAGTGAAAACATTTTAATAGGGGCTGTAAACCTGTCATGCCATCAAACAGATATTTGAAGGTTGGCAGGAAAAGCAAAGGCCTCTATTTCAGAAATGTAGTTTCCATGGCTCCCATGGAACTCCCTACAGATCTGAAAAAATTACAACTCCCTCCCTCCCCCTAAACCTTTACATCTCTTCAGTGTAGTACATGTTCAGATCTCCTACAACTCACAGAAGTACACATGCTCAAGCCTCTCAACTCCTCATTTGGAGCACAGACTAATCCCACACAGTGATAAATACACTTCAGATAAAAACTGAGCTGGATTTTTACTGCAGTTGTCTCCCTTCCATTTAGTAGGAGAAACAAATAATGAGCATCCAGACCGTTTCCACTATATTCTCAGTTCTTCTGCTACTGGTGCTTCAGTATCACAAAGGAGGAATGTTAAGATACTAGAGGAATGGGAGCAGGAGAGAGGCAGTTAAGTGTTATGGTTATGTGAAGAGACAAGGTAATGCACCCTATAGTTTCAGAAGCTATGGGGCTGGAGGCCAGAAGACTATATGAGAAAAATATCATGCTTGTATTGGTCCTCCACGAGTTTCCTGAGCATCACCTCCCAGCCTCCAAGATAGATGTTCAATCTGACCTTGCACAGCTGTTTTCATGACTGTATATTTAAGATGCTTTATAGAGAATAAGATACCTTTACACCCAGCCCTGTAGAAGAGACTTTTCTATTATTCTTCCTCCAGTCACTTCTAGTAACAGATGCTTTTACTTCCCAAATTAGCAAATATGTTCAGAGATGCATCAACATCTTTGTATCATTCAACACTGGCCATTATGGCTGTGTGATGGACACGCTACATTTGCTGCTTCTATCTAAGGCAGAACTGCTGTTTTCCTTGCTTGTATGCCAGGAAAAGAAGCATAAATGCTGGGCATGAGATATGTTAAAAAAAAAAAAAAGCTACGATAAATTTGGGCATTTTGTAAAAAGCTAAAAATACTAATTCTGATTTCACATTAACCACTGTAAATTAGGAGAAACTCCAACCTTGTTAATTCAGTGCCAAAATAAAATGGAACAAGCATCCAACTCTAGATGTCTCTAATGCTTCTAGGTGGAAAAATTCAGGAAATATCAAACTGCTGGAAATGCATGAGAAAGTTTGTTATGTATTTTAACAGTAAGCTTTGGGATTAGAAGCGCTGAAGTATTGAACATTAAAATGCTTGCTTTGCAAGCACTGCATCTTCTGATCAACTCTCATCCATGAATTGTAAAGCCTCATGGAGGCACTGTAATTAGCATGCTTCCTTCCTTTCTGGAACCATGCTGACTTTTTAAAGGGAAGTGTAAGACATTCTTCCACTTACAATTGAATGTAAATTGTATACTTTATTAATTATTTCAGTAGCACTTGATATTTATTTTAATTAGTCTTTAAGTCAGACATGAACACGAGGGAGTACCAGCAGGACATCAGGAGGAGCAAAAGTTTTAGTTTTCTTGCTTGAGAGCATTTTTCATGAAAAAGTAGGTAATGCACTTTTTTTTTTTTAAATGAAACCATGTACAATGGACATTTCCAAACAAAAGAGAAAGCTTCTGAATGCAGAACCTGTATGAGCAGGCCAAGAAATAAAAGTCATCAGCCCCACTTCATCTCAACCTTCCCTGCAGAGCTGTGAAGGGCATGTCAGGAACAGCAGTCTCTGCTGGGACATGATTAGGAAGTTCAGTTAGACTCCTGCTTCCTCAGGCTGTGATTGGAAGTGAAAAAGAACTCTCCCTGGCACCCAGCAGAGTTCCTAGACTGTGTGACCTGACCCAGGCAAGGTACCTTCTTCCCCTTGTCTTCTCTATAACCAAAGGATAAACCACACATATACACCAGAGACTTTGCGTTGGAAGACAATCCTGAATTGACAGAGTTGAGGACAGTATGCAGAGCTCTGAATAAAACACCTCCATGGCACAGACATGAGCCCTGGAGCTGGCTGGCATGAAGAGAAGGTGACAGCAGTCTAGGGAAAGGAACCTACAGCCTCTTTTCTCCCTCTCATGTCACACAGTACTGCAGCAAACTACAGCACCAAGAAAATCTTTTTCTATCCCAGAAACTTGTATCCGGAATTACAGACTTAAGTTTTGCCATGATACTAATAACTTGAAGTGGCACTAGGAGGGCACACTACTTTTTGATTTTTCCTCTCCTTGGCCAAGCTGAGGTTCAGCAACCTGACATTCTGCTGAACCTTTTATTACAACTGCAAAATAAGAATTACTTTGGCCCCTGAAAACACTGTGTACAAGGTTCTCAAGTTTTAACTCCATTTTCACCTAGCCACATGTATTATTCCTTACTAAGATGCAACAGGTTTTACATGAACACAAGCCAATATTAACTGGTTTTTTTGTCTGCATTTGGCCTCTACAGATACCAGAAGTATAGCAACGTAAAGGTCACGCTGCTGGGAAAACAGATGCCCTTTTTTCTTAAAGAAATCTGAATCAGATTAAAATAGCAAAGGAACTTGTTTAAAAATAGTATGGGTTTCAGTGTTTGGAGGTGGGGTTTTTTTAGATAACAATAAATCTGCTGAAATATTTTGGCTGTCCATGACCCCATATAAATCACTTAGTAGGGTTTTTTAACTCCATCAAATTCAGGCTGGAATAAGAGGAAGAAGAACAGAGGAAAAGCAAATTTGGCACAGCTTTTGTGCCAGAATCATCCAGGAGCATGCTTAGCCCTTAACATGGGTAGGATCAGCTCTGTGCTCACTTGGGACACAAACTCACAGGAAGGGTGCACCACACTCAGCACATCAGCTCCCCACCTTCTTCCCCCCTTTCCTTCCCTTTGCCCATGCACTGTTATGTCCAGATCTGGAAGCAAGACAGGCCCAGAGTCTTTATCCAAATTTACTTTTGAGTTTCATAGAGTTTCACTGCTCTATGGAAGACATTTCTTCTAGCATATACTGCCATCAAAATGGAAAACACACCTCAAGATAACCACAAAAAAAAAAGGCATAACTCATACCTTTTACAGATTCAAACTGTGCTTTCACTTAAAGATAATCTCATGACAGCTATTTTAACTGACCCAAAATAAACTCAGTTAATAAGTTAATGTGAAATTTGTGCACATGAAATAAACCCCACATTCCTCCACAATATCCACAACATATCCGAGAGAAGAAAAATCTCGTGCTACTTGCCCTACCAGCTAAAATAGAAGAAAATTGCCTTCTTTTTGAACAGAGACAAGCTCAGATGGCTAATCTTCCAAATATCTTTTCCAAAGTGACAACATCATACAGAGATCTGAAAGCCTCATCACAGCCAAGTCCTGCAGCTCTCTACATATTGCATAGCTGCCCCATCCTGATTGTTACCCCTTGATCAAGGGTAACAGTTCCTCCAGGCCTTTCACATTTGTGTTCCACTGAAGAAAGGCTCAACAGTATGGAGGGTAAGTTTACTCAAACTATATTATTACTCACAGTTGCCACCAGTGAGTTGAGTCCCCTTTTTCCTGACTCTCATCCTAACAGTAAGCATTTGGTTTTTAGGCAGGAACTACTCCAACATTTTAAACATCTGCAGACACTAAATATTTCCACCACTCACGCAGCCCATCGCTCCAAAAGCACCTCTCCACCAAAGGAATGTATAATGCAAGATTAACATGAAGATTTTCCCATAATTTCTTATACTGCATGAACATATTCAAAGTAATTGGAAACACATGCTTAAACTTCATATAGGTTGTTCAGCAAACACCACTTTTTTTTTTTTAAATCAGCACATGGAGAACCACAGCGGAGAAAGAAGCTGCTTTGCACAAGCAGGCGGTAGAAATACTACTTCCAAGGTCACAGTCCAGATAAGAAGTTACAGAACACAAACAACATAACTTTCCTTTTCATAATTGTTTTCTGCATCTGTCTGGTCACTCTGAGTTCATACCATCATTTCCCTTTTTTATATGCCTTGCTGCTTTGCACATTTCAGTGAATCTTCTTATACAATATCAAATACAGACAATATAATGGGAATTAAAGCTCTCTCAAAGCCTATTCCCTGAATTCAATTAGCAGTATCAAGAATTCAGTAGTTTGAAGCAAGACCAAAACACATAATAGGATTACTGAAGAGTTTACTGATTAATAAAGTCCTATCCAAATACCTTTTTTGCTTTCTCCTACTCTAGAATTGATTATAACAACATAACTGGTTTTACTTGGAAGTCTAGTTTGAGTATATAAAAGTGGCATTTAGGTTGGCACAGAAGAGACATACCAATGGCATGTCCATTACCTCCACCTGCCTCATCACAAAGCAATGCTGCTTGCAATGAAACTATATTCAGCTGAAACAAGGGACATTAACAAACAGTGCCAAAGGCAGCCACACTTGGGAGTGATCAAATATGTTCTCTGTCCTCCTCAGCATCTAGAGCCTTCAATTCAAATGGGTCACATCAGCATCACCCAGCATTTGGCCTGGGTCTCCCTTAGGCCCTACCTTGAAATCAAGAGTGCTGTCACAGCTTTCCACTGCCTGCTAACAAAAGCAAGTGCACCTCAAGCTCTGATGAGGTGGGCATATTTCCATATCTAGGGTCTTCAGAGATAGCTTTACAGGATTTTATAAAACAGTTAGCCAAACCTAGGACAGTCTTATCCATACTATCAGCAGAGGCTGCACCTTACTGTCTCTCCAGAGCTATACCTTTGGTTAGCCTTAGAAAGATCTACTTTGCTCCAAAGAAAGCTGACAAGTACCATGAACAGTCAAGGAAATTTTGTTCCAGTGTTTACAAAGTTAATCTTTATTAACAGATTTTATATTTTTATTTACTGCCACTTTCATCCAGGACATATTCTTTAATCAGAAACATAGGGAGGGGGTGGAAAGAAAAATCAAATTCAATACTCTACCACCACACAAAAGAGTTCCTTCCAAGCCTAAAATTGACTCCTGAACTTACAAGCAATTGGTTCCAGATGGAAAACTCCAGAATAGTGGAGCCAGTCACCAGACTGGAGTCATTCCCAGGAGAAGTGCAGAGCACATCTTGAGAGAAGCAAGTTTTCAACAACTGCTCCAGGAATCAGCTGGAACAAACTGAACTGTATCTAGTACAGGCCTGATTTGAGCTACAAGAAAACCCAGGTCATCAGAAGTCAGGCTTTTATCTGCCACACATGCAAAATGCCATTATTTAGTTTAGGGAAGTCAATTTTTCCATCTCCTCTGCAGTTCTGTGGCTTTGGCAAAACTGCTTCGTGGTTCTTTACTGCCTGTGTTGAGATGGGTTATATAGACACTATTTTGCCAGAGAATCATAGAAATGTCTGGGTTGGAAGGGACCTCTAGAGGTCATCTGGTCCAACCCCCCTGCTGAGAGCAGGGACATCCTCAACTAGAGCAGGTTGCTCAGAGCCTCGTCAAGATCCACCTTGAACATTTCCAGGGATAGGGCCTCAACTACCTCTCTGGGCAACCTGTTCCAGTGCTCTACCACACTCATGGTAAAGAACTTCTTCCTTACATCCAAACTAAATCCACTCTTTTCTAATTTAAAACCATTGTCCCTCATCCTTTCACTACAGGCCTTTGTAAACAGGCCCTCTCCAGTCTTTTTATAAGCTCCCTTCAGTTACCAGAAGGTCACTGTTAGCCTCCAGGCTGAACAATCCCAGCTCTCTCTGCCTGTCTGGTAGGAGAGGTGTTCCAGTCCCCGATCATCCTTGTGGCCCTCCTCTGGACCCACTCCGTCAGGTCCATGTCCTTCCTGTGCTGAGGGCTCCAGAGCTGGATGCAGTATTCCAGGTGAGGTCTCACCAGAGTAGAGCGGCGGAATCACCTCTCTCTATCTGCTGGCCACACTTCTTTTGATGCAGCCCAGGATGCAATTGGCCTTCTGGGCTGCAAGCACACACTGGCTGCTC
>JAAGNO010026866.1:17640-38331 GCA_033439905.1 Ceryle rudis
TTGATAGTGGGGATTGTTCTGGCCCAGGTGCAGGACCCTGCACTTGCTCTTGTTGAACCTCATGAGGTTCACCTGGACCCACCTCTCCAGCCTGTCCAGGTCCCTCTGGATGACATCCCATTCCTCTGGTGTATTGACAACACCACTCAGCATGGTGTCATCCACAAACTTGCTGATGGTGCATTCAGTCTCACTGTCTATGTCATTGATAAAAACGTTGAACAAGAGAGGCCCCAGTACGGACCCCTGAGGGACACCACTTGTCACTGATCTCCATCGGGACTTTGAGCCATTGACCACTACCCTCTGGATACAGCCATCCAGCCAGTTCCTTATCCACTGAACAGTCCACCCATCAAATCCATATCTCTCCAACTTGCCAAGTAGGATGTTGTGGGGGACTGTGTCAAAGGCCTTGCAGAAGTTCAGATAGATCACATCCATAGGTTGTCTCTTGTCCACTGATGCAGTCACTCTGTTGTAGAAAGCCACTAGATTTGTCAAGCAGGATTTCCCCTTACAGAAGCCATGCTGGCTGTCCTTGATCACCTCCCTGTCCTCCATGTGCCTTACCAGACCTTCTAGGAGAATCTGCTCCATAATCTTCCCAAGCACAGAGGTGAGGCTGACAGGTCAGTAGTTCCCTGGGTCCTCCTTTCTACCCTTTTTAAAGATAGGTGTAACAAGAAGGTGTCCCTTCTTCCAATCACTAGGAACTTCACCTGACTGCTGTGACTTTTCAAATATTTTTGAGAGTGGCTTGGCAACTGCATCTGCCAGTTCACTCAGAACTCTGGAATGCATCTCGTCAGGTCCCACAGACTTATGTATGTTCAGGTTCCTCAGGAGGTTACGAACCTGATTTTCACATACAGTGGGAGCGACTTCATCACCTTGATTCCTGCCTTGTAGTTTTTTTTTACTTGGGAGGTGTTGGGAGAGAGGTTGCTAGTGAAGACTGATGGGGGGAAAAAAGAAATCATTGAGAACCTCAGTCTTCTCTTCATCTGTTGCTACTAGCTCCCTGTTCTTGTCCTTCAGGGGGGAAGTTTTCTTTCACTTTCCTTTTTTCATTGATGTACCTGTAGAAGTTGTTCTTGTTATTTTTTGCTTCCATTGCCAAGTTCAGCTCCAATCATGCCTTGGCCTTCCTGACCTCATGCCTACACAACCAGGCAGCATCTCTGTACTCTTCCCAGGACATCCATCCCTATTTACACTGCCTGTGCAGTTCATTCTTACTTTTTAGCTTGACCAGCAGGTCGTGACTCAGCCATGCTGGTCTCTTCCCTTTCTTACTTGAGTTCTTACACTTAGGGATCAAGAGCTCTTGTGTTCTACGAAAAGTGTTTTTAAAGATCTGACAGCTTTGTTCTGCTCCCTTGTCCCCAAGGACCATTTCCCAGGGACTCCTGTTAATTAACTCCTTGAAGTGCTGGAATGTTGCCTTTCTGAGATTCAGGGTCCTGACTATACTCCTTGACTGATTTGTGACCCTTAGTAGGGCAAATTCCACCAGTGCATGGTCGCTGCTGCCCAGGCTGCCTCCAGTCCTGAGGTCCTTGACAAGCTCACCTGCACTGATGACCAGTAGATCCAGTATTGCATTCCCTTGGGTAGAACTGTCTATTTCTTGTCACAGGAAGTTATCATCAAGGCACATTAGGAGCCTCCTTGACTGCCTACTGCTGGCTCTGTTATTTTTCCAGCAGATGTTGGGGTGAAGTCCCCCAGCAGGACGAGAGCCTGTGAGTGCAATACCTCCAGTAGCTGGAGTAGGAATGCTTCATCAATAGCCTCCCCTTGATCAAGAGGCCCTTAGTATGCCCTGACCACAAGGTTCCCCTTGTTGCCTTGGATATCTAATTCCTACCCACAGACTTTTGACTTGCTCGTGGCTATTCTTTAGGGAAATCTCCTCGCATTCAATCTATTTCTTAACATAGAGGGCAATGCCTCCCCCCTCCTTCCTCTCCTGTCCCTTCTGAATAGCTTGTAGCCATTGATAGCCACGCTCCAGTCATAGGAGTCATCCCACCAGACTGCCAGTAATGGCCACTATGTTGTAACCTTCCAGCAGCACAGCAGCTTCCAACTCTTCCTGTTTGCTGCCCATGCTGCATTCATTTGTGTAGAGGTGCTTCAGCTGGCCAGTTGGCTGTGTCCCCTTTCCAGAGACACACCCATTAATTCCCTCAAGGTGTTTCCCTAATGTTTCCCTGTTGGCTGTTACTATCCCCAGAGCCCCTGGCTCATCTCTGTGAGATTTTGGCTGTGCTGCTGTGTCCCCAGCATGCTGCAGGGTAATGGGCTGAAGTTCCTTACTAGCCCCCCATCCCTCCAACCCTGGTGTGTCATCCCTCATGTTGTGACATGAAGGCCTGACGGTATCTTTATCCCCTTCCTCCTTCGCATCTACTTGACCATTCCCAGATTCTACTGTGAGTCCAAGCTCATCGATAGCTTTTGCATCTTCCCCATCACATGGCTCATTGTCTCCTACTTTCCCTGAGCAGCAGTGGAGCTGGCACACTGCCCCACAAACGTCCCAGGCTTGTTTCCAGTGAGCCTGTTTTGTCCCCTTTTCCCCCTTGAATCTAGTTTAAAGATTGGCCTTTACTATGTGTAGAAACTTCTCTGTGTGTGTGTGTCAGATAGATACAATATATATTCCTGATTTTCCTATATACTAAACAGTCTTTTCATGGCAGAAATCTCCTCTTAACTTTGATGCACTAAGGGAAAAATTGAGCTCTTTGGCTGGAAAGAACTAGTAAAGCTCTGCAATATTAGCACACTAAAAGGGGAAAAAAAGCTTTGATGTAATTATTACCAGTAGGTGGTATGCATTAACTACTATTCTCAAACCAGCAGGTTATTCAGCAGCTTTAGAAACAATAAAACCCTCAAGACTTATGGAAAAGAAAAGTTTTAAAAAAAATCATTAACAAATCTTAAGCATTCATGATAAATTGCGATTATAAGCAGGCATTCATGCTGGGAATAATTAGCAACATACCTCAACATTATTGAATGTCAATGAAGTCAAGAATACTCTTCATGAAAGAACAATACAGAGGAGGTGGCCAAGTCGTATTTAAAAGGAAGCATGAGCAGTTTTGTTAATTGCAGGAAAAATGCCAGCTATAAATAGGATGGGCTCACAGTTTGTAGCATTGCTTCAAAACCAGGAACCACACAGACTGAAGTGCAACAACTTTCCTCTGAAGATTTTAAAAGAGGATAGGGTGCTTGCTAGCCAATTTTTTTTTTCTTTTAAATACTTCTCAATAACAAGACGTCGTATCTCTCAACTAGTTCTTTGCTGAATTAGTATTTCGGCTTCTGTTATCCACAAGAATCTCATGAGACTGTGAACTGTACATCTAAGAAATATTGACACGAAGTATACATCCAAGAAGCAGCAACATGAATACAAAATGTTCATCTCAACGCTGTATGGGCAGATAGACACGTTAGCCTGCTCAGTTCCTGTTCAGTACAACAACAAAAAATACCCACAACCACTAACACCGGTACTTCAGAATCAAATCTCATTTCTTAAGTATGCTCTAGTAAATACACTAATTTCTTACCAAAGTTGTTTGTGACAGCATCTTGATGGTATTTTAGGTTGGGTTCTGACCCTCCTTGAAGAACATACTGTCTGCTTGAATGAAAGAAGACTTACACTTTAAACAAGACTGCAAGGAGTTGGAGCAACAATCAATACAAATATGTGCAATCCAAACCTGTAGCAACTTAAATGCCTTTAAAATCTGACTAAATTAATTGTCTCAGGCTAACTGGGAGCCTGAGGAACCATCAGATATTTTTATTCAGGCCTCTTAATATCTAAGCTTCTGTTGCTGGAACTTGGCTGGCAAATCTAAAGTAAAGAAGAAAAACTAGAATTCCTAGCAACAGGCAAATTTCTATGTGAAGACAGGACTATTTTTAATCAAGTAGAAAAGGTAAAAGATTCAGTACGTTTTTCTTGTATGCTTGGAGAGAAGCATGATGACTGGCTAGTACCAAAACAAGAAGTACTTTCCAGTCCATTAGTAACTAAGGAATGTTAAACAATATCTACAAGAAATAAACACTCTTACGAGTAGTACACTTAGGTAACTCACAGTCAATATTTGATGATATTTGCAGATGATTTCTTTGGCCTACATGTATCCAAATCTAATACAACTATGCCCTGAATCTATTTCACATAACTGGAAGAAACCTGTAAGTCTAACTATATTCCAAAAGGGTAGCCTGAATGCAAGCATAAAACCTCTACTAAAAAAAAAAAAAAAACCACCTTGCCTGTCTGAATTTCAATCCCGAGAAGAGATCAATAAATAAAGGCTTAAATAACTGGCATGAGCTAGATTCCTGTCAAAAGAAGACTATGTTGACCTGGGGTCAGGGGGAGTAGTTCTGCTTTCATTGTGGTTTATGGAACTAGATTTGAACTGAATATCCTTTACTTCCAGATCATGTTTGAATTAGCAGCCCATGATATTCTCATCAGTACTCAAAAAAAAACTAAACTGCTCTTAATTAAAATACAAGGAATATATTTTTAGAAGATACTTTAAGAGATATTTTAAAACTTTTTTAAAAGAATGCAGAAGAAATGGAAAATTGTGTTCGGAACCATGAACTAAAACCTGCCCCAACCTTTTAGCAAACGACTTAAGTATCTGAAATCTTTTTAGATCATCCAAGAGATCATCATCTACTACAACACATTAGCAACTTCTGTGAAAGTGTTTACTTATGTACTAAGCTAACCTTTAACAAAGGCTTTGTTTACATTAACAGACAGCACAGGCCCTCTAGGAAAGGATCAGTAGGGTGCCGAGGGCCTGATGCCCACCCATTAGGGGCTTGCGGGGAGGTGTGGGGAAGGGAAGGGGGTAAAGGAATTTCAGATCAGCCACAGCAGCTTTCCCAGCCCCAACTGCCTCCCCGCAGCTGGAACGCATTCGCTACGCTCCTGCTGGAGGCTCACCTCGAAGGAATCTGCTCGCCGGCTCTTCTCTTGAGCAAGGAGGGGGACGGGACACGGAGGGGATCAGGGGAAGGATCAGCAACCATGCTGCTCGCCCTCCCTATCTGAACTGCCACGCTAATGCAGATGGACCCAAAATCCTTCTAAGAATCGACCGCTGGAAGCTAAAGTCAGTCTCAGATGAAGTGAAAGCATAATAATAATTAGTTATTTTAAACTGTAAAGAAGAACTGTAAAGAACTGTTTTACATTATTTTCTCATAATGTAAAACAGCTTCTTACGACTTATCCAATTCTGCAACAGTATACAGGTACAATACACCTCCAGATTCATATCTTCACTTGCATACAGCTAACTATAGATTATCTTTCTTTGAAGCAGCAGAAAAAAATATGAGTCAATCTTAGGCACAAAAATGCTCTGCTATGAAGATCTCTAAAGCATAAACTCACTCTTGTCTGAAAGATTTGGGGGTTCTCTTACCAAAGAGAATAATTCTTCAATGTTCTACTACTGCAAGAACCCAGAAGCAGAGTTGAGGTTAGTATGTCATTGTCTTGAACATTTTTGTGCACTCCAGTGGGTTTGTTTGTTTTCCCAAATAGGGGAGGGGAAGGGATTTTACAAGATACTGTTATTTCTGCTGTGTTACTTCTTGGGATGGCTTTGCCTACCCCACCCCCTTCTTTCTCTCTCTTTTTTTTTTTTTAAGATGGGGATATTTCCAGAAAATAAACTCCATTGCTTATTGTTTGTATTGCAGAGCTGAGCTACTTACTCCACACTCACAGAAGTAACATAAGACACAGTGGATCAATGGATTTGATTCATTGATTTGTACACATGTACCAGTTTTACTACACAGCTACAATCAGGCTTTTTTACAAAGCTAGAAAAAAAAACAGAGTTCCCAAAGAAACTATGGGACTCAACACAATGGGAAAGCAGAATCCCACCACATGAATGTAAGAGCAAATTTCCTAACTTCTTTTACAAGTTAACACATCTACAGATACCAAATAATTTCTTACACTGGCTCTGGAGGACACTCAAAATAATAAGGAAAATCCCCAATCCTTAAAAAGAAAAAAAAAAAAACCAAACTACATCTGCAGGATAAAACACTAAAAAGAAAGGTTTGAAACCAACCTGCACCCTGAGGGTTATCACCTTGAAGGCAGGACCTTTTTTAACAGCCATCCTTCCTCATTCAGCAACTGCTGGCTGGAACAAGCCTCCATATCTTCAAGAAAGCCTCTTTCTTTCTACTACCTCCAAAACATTGCTAGGCACCTTGCATAAAAACTCTCTGCTCCTCTTCATTTTCTTACTCTTCAGCCTTATACCTCCTCCTCACTTCCTTTATACCCTTTGAACCACCCAGCATCTCACTAAACCTTCTCTCACCTGTGCATGCTCAATCATTCTCAGGGGAGGAGCAATCATCCCTCTAAGGCTTACCACTGACCAAGGATGCAGAACAAAATCACCAGCTCTTCACCTGTCTAGGCACACCCTCACTTAAAAAAACAAGTCTCAGCTGCTATAGATTAACAAACTCACTAAGCAGTTCCACAATCCAGGCATGAAAGGAAGAACTGTAGAGATGAAGGCAATCACTAATACTTTTGTGACCTTTCATTGGAGGTGAATTTGAGGAATTAAAAAAAAAAGAAAAAAAAAAAAAAGACACACAAAACAACCGAGAGAAAGCATGGAAAAATCTCTCAGAGTAAAAATCTGACAAGTTTTTGTAGCAGCCAAGGAGTTCAGTTAGCGTATGCTCATACTTCAGAAGAATCATTAATACTTGACTGTCTTTAAAAATAGCTATAGTTTCAGACAGCAGACTTAAGTTCCACAAAGCATCACTCAACACAGCATATGTGGTAAAAAGCGTGGTAGAAATTAGCACATCTCTGAAAAATGTGCGCCTGTCATATGCACTTCATCATAAACAAGCATGCACACACATTCAAGCACTGGAATAACAACTATTGTTTGTGATAACTGACAAAAGAAAGATCCAGGGAAATTTCTAGAACAGCCCATGGGCATTGCAAAACACAAGAATGGAAGCTACTTCACTTTTTAAAACTCTGAAACAATAGTCCTGGTTTATTCCTTCATTAGAAAGATGACATTCTGCTCTGGGCTGTCTTAATCACCTCAAAGCTTTAAACAAATCTGTTTGCCCTTGGTGCATTTGTGATGGAAGGGAAGATCTTTGGCCTTAACTTCAGTAGTATATTGACATACTACAGTATACTAATCAAACAAGCAGTTTAAAGTCAGAAGATGACAGATGTGTTGCCTGAGGAGCCACATCAAGACACTGAGGGTTGGATTAAGGCACAGCTATGACAGGCCAGCATCTGCACCTCCTGTGATTCTAGTGTTAAGAGCTTTTAAATAATAAACTGAATTAGTTCTTCAATCCACATCCTTGTGTAACTCAGTGAACCCTTGACAGCAAACAAGGAATTGCAGGACCTGGGAGGAGTTGCCTCTTTCATATGTAGTTTCTGAAGTCTTAAACTGATCTTGAAACCACAACTTTTATGATAAAAGGTAAACACTTTTGGAAAATACATTTTACAATGAAGACAGTTTAGACTCTGTAGTCCCAGACTAAACCAATCTGAAACACTAAATCATTAACACGGCAGAAGTTAATGATTAAAGTGTACGTGCAACTAGAAGAAAGATATAAAAACTGCTCTTATTTCCCCAGTTTATCTCCTTATCTCTGCAAGTCATATCTGTTCACTCTCCTAACAAATTTTTACTGTGGCAGCTTTTGCCCTCCTGAGCTAGGACAGACATAGAAAGGCAGGCTGGATTCAGCCATGCATCACTGACATGTCAACCCAAGTTCTAAATGCAGAATCTTCTGCAGACTGAAAAGGAAGTAACAGAGACTGAGGCTGACTTTGCAGTTCTGGAAGTCAATAAAAAATATTTGACTTGTAAACTAAGCAGATTTGGTCTGGAAGTCACTGAGAAAAAAATAAATGTAGTTCTCCCACCATGTCAGCTTGACAGGGTCACTTTGCTTTTCTGACCACAATTCTACTTTAAGACTAAACTTTCAACAGCTGCTCAGTTTCAGTCATCAATCCTACTATTGTTGAAAAAGCAATAGCAAAAGCATACATTGACTTCAACAGGAACAGGATGAGGCTCTTGATAGCGCTTAAATATGATAGTCTTATGACACACAAAATGATCATAAAAAACCTCAGTATGATTTAGACAGGCAGAAAATATCCCTGTTGACCCAACTCAGATCACTAGAGATCTACACCCATTTGTTTTCTGTTCAACAAACAGAAGGGTTTAATGATTTTTTGTTTTGTTTCCATAAACCAAGCCAAGGATGTGCTAGAAAACAAACCCTACTCTCTCTCAGGTGGAACCTGGACATCAGTTTTGTAATAAGGTAGAAAATCTCCAACTCTTAACCACATCTAGCAGCCAAGCACTGCCCCCAAACTAGGTTGCATTTTATAAGCTACAATGGGTGTGACCTGCAAGTTTTGGGCAATCAGAATCCACAGATGTGGGAGGAGTGATGCAGAAGACATGTTTGGAACAGTCGTATGCCCAGCACAGCCATCTCCAAGCCTGTCCAGAGATGGAGCAGTGAGATTCCCTTTGTGAAATACTCACAGAATGCCACTCCTGTCTGCCCTCCAAAAGGTGAGGTAGTAGTCTTACTACTCGTGACACATTAAGGTTATGATATATGAGCTGTTTCCTTGTGAGCCAAAATGTAATTTATCATTATTTCCTTTGAGAAAGAAATCGGACATGTAAAACTGAGAAGATCAGTTATTTGGTTTACTTTGTGAAAATAAGGAAATGTACAAAAGTATGTGCATGGAGAAGTTAGCAGCAGTACTGCTTCTAACAGGTAACGTTGCATCAACCATTTCTAAATCTAAGTAATTTTCTAGATGATCCATAGGCCTTTCAGATGAAAATCTGCTTTTGCTAGCTACAATGTTATCAAGACTCTGGTAAATTAAGAACTCTCTAACGCACAATTTAGCATTAGAAAGCAGGTATTTCTTTACTGAAGTGCAAGATGAACGGGGAATAGTTCCACCTATCGTGCACACCATACCTGGGACCTGTCCAGGCTTATATCCCCCCCCCTTTGCACACATAGGCATTAGTTTTACTGGAAAGATCATGCATATTCATTCTATTTCATGGAACTAATTATCCTATACACAGTTACTAGGCATGCAGCCTGAATCTCCAAGAGGATTCCCTGGGGATCTTTGGTGGTCTCTTGTGGTCCCTAGTGGTTGTTGAAGAGGGGTCTCTTAGTGTCCTTTCCATGAACTTTGAGGCTTCCTTCCATATAAGGTCATATTTTATCCCAGCTCTCTGTTGGTAGAATCCTTTTAACTGGCGTCCGCTAATCTATGCCTCCTCCAGGATGCCAGCCACAGCTGAAGTCCTTGATTGTGTTCTTACCTGACACTCCCTACAAAATTTGCCTCCTCCAGGATGTGCCAGTCACAGTTGTAGAAGATAATATCCTTGCTTGCTTTCCTGCCTGAGGCCCCTTACAGTATTTCTGTGCTTGATGTATAACAATGATGCCCAATAAGCAATAAATTGCAAGGCAGTGGTCTTGTTTCTCCTCCTGCTTTGATAACTTCTGGCAACATCATTGCTAGATTACCAGGATGTTCTAAGAAAAACGACCGTTCGATTGCAAATGTGTTAGGATGTGCAATCTGCTCCCGAGCTGCTACTCACCAGCCTCTAAGTTAGCTCGAAGTCACAATGCTCTTTGCCTACCAAACTCAGCCTCTTCCCCTCTGATCCGCAGTAACACCGAAAACACTTGAGCCCTTTAAAGGGAGCAGCAACATTGTAATGCAAATCATCAAGTTGCAGGACTACTGAAACTCTATTTCATTGCCCTCTGGGACATCAACAGGCCTCAAGAGGGAAAGAGAACAAAAGGACAAAGAAAGACATAATCAATTCTTCTGCAAGTTTCAAATTCAAAATTCATTACCTTCACTGCAACATTTTACCACAAAAAGTTGTCCCCAGCAGAACATGCTGAAACGGAAGTTTTTCCACCTGTTTGGTTTGTGTGCTCTTGCAAATCCATTCAGTAAGCGTGCTTGAGTCCTGCCTTTTAGTGCATCTTTTTCAAATTGCCTGTCTCCACTAGAAACAAAAAGATTCTTCCCACCCCACACACTGAGCTGTCATCACTATATCAACGGTTCTGAGCAGTTAACAGCTTTCTATACACTAATTAAAGCTTCATATAGAACCTCAGCTAATTAAAAAACCCCAATGAATTAAGTATGAAACAAACTGTCTGTAACTGGGTATTTATGTGATGCAGATACCTGCTGATGAATGTGTTTCTATTCTTCTTTTCCCTCCTGCTTCTTTCAGCAGCAGAGTCAACAGCTGTGGGCACACGAAGCATCTATAACAATTCAGGATTCAGATGTTAAATCCTGAGGTGTTTTTTCCTCACAGTCACAAGCCCCATTAATGTCTCTACACTATGCTCTGTAGTACTATGTACCTGGGGCTTGTTTCTATTCCTGAATTCCACAATCCTACAGCTACCTTTGAGTTATTTCTTTTTTTTATTACTATTATCCTCACTATATGCATGAAAATAAAATAATTTATACATTTCTCATGAGAGTTTATCTGCAAGAACTTCTCGCAGTCAAAGTCCAAAGAATGGTACAGTAATAAACTTACAGGTTGCCCTCAAGAAAAAAAACTGAGACTACAACCCAAAAGCTTTATGTGAACATGCTGTGTTTCCCACTTTGCATTTCGAAGCCAGAAAGATGCAAGATCTCCTATGCTGTAGCCAAAAAAAAAAAAAAAAAAAAAAAAAAAAAAAAAAAAAAAAAGAAGTGGTTTTCAGTACATACAACTCAGTAAGTGTTAAGGAAAATAGGTCCTTTTCAGATCTTAGCAACAAGACAACACTTAATGTGGCATTATCAAGTCAATTTTGAGTCAGAGCAGCTCCTACTAGATTTCAGACCAAGAAAAATATTTCATGGCTTTTGTTTTAAATCCAGTAACAATACTTCTAAATTAGTAGCTGCAGCCCTGAAGTGCTTGCATTCTCTACTGCACCAAGCAAAACAAAAACCCTAGTGAGAACTTGAAAGTAATAATGCTGGCCATACTGAACTGCAATAATTTCCATTGCCCAAACAGAAAAAGAATCAAATGGTACATAAACAATACAATTGTTAATAGTAACTTGGATAATAAAATCACTTCAGAATCTCAGTTTTTATCTCTATATAAAACATAACCAAAAAAACCTACTTGTTACCACTTTTATCTGCAGTAGAACTCTACATCTGCCCTCTTATCTTAGAGTATAAGCATCTTATACTAAAATATTAAGTAGCATTAAATGAAAATATGATGCTTTTAATTAGAAAAAATGATAATAAAAATTTAAAACAAATTTGAGGCTATAGTGTCAGAAGGTTTATTGAAAAAACCTCAGGGTTTAAGCAGCTAATTTTCCATGGGCAATTCTACTAAAAGCCACTGGAGTGTTCCAACTAGAATGACACACTACAGTACACTAATAAATAACTCTAATTATACTCTATTTGCAAATTCTCTGGGACTATTTTAAAGGTGCACAAGCCTATTAGACAGCATAAGCAAAATCTCGTAACTATATTATTAATTGACTATTCTGGCTGATAAATTTTGGACTGCTCGACACCTTTTCATATGAATTACATCTTGCAATAAGAGCACCTTAAGGAACTTCCAAACTTTTTTTAGTTTTGTGGCTCCATCACAATTGCAATGGGAAAGAACTTTAAAGGGCATTCAACTAAGTTTACTATCAAATAAAAAAAGTTTCTACAAAACTGGATATTTGTACTAATGCAAATATTACTGTTTCTCTTTGGACAGTCTTGCAGTTTTAGAATTTTGAGTACCATGATACTTCCTGAAAAATAGAGAGCAAAACTACCCATCCTGCGGTCTAATTCATTACAATTTTTTCCACAGTTTAAAGGGCAGGAAGCTCTTATTCCATGTTGCAGTTCTATACACAGACATAGCATTACATTACAAAAACAAAATTTCTAAAACCAGTCTCAAATCTAAATGTAATCAGGTCAATGGGTTCCTGTACCATAATTAACAGAGCACTCATGTGTCACCTTTGTCTATCAAAACACTTCTTTGAAAAACAAATCTTATACCATTACGGAACAGCTGAAGAAACCAATAGTTCCCAGGAAATCCTAGGAGCAGTTGGAAGGAACCTTTGGAGATTGTCTGGTACAACTCCCATGCTCAAAACAGTGTCACCTAGAGCAGGTTGCTCAGGACTCTGTCCAGGTGAGCTTTTAATATCTCCAAGGATGATGACTCCACAACCTTTCTGGGCAACCTGTTCCAGGATTCAACCACTTTCATAGTAAAAAAAGTGGTTTTCTTATGTTTAAATTCAATTTCCTGTATTTCAGTTTGTGCCCATTGCTTCTTTTCCTGTCACTGTATACCACTGATACTCTGGCCCCATTTCTTTACACCCTCCTATCTGGTGATCATCTCTTCCTAATGCAGCCCAGGATACTGTTGGTTTTCTTCGCATCAAGGACACATTGCTGGTTTAACCTGTTCATCAGGACCCTAGGACCTTTCTTGTAAAGTGGCTTTGCAGCTAGTCAGGTGTCAGTCTGCACTTGTGCATGGGGATATTCCACTCCAGGTAGAGGATGTGGCTTCTTCCTGTGTTGAATTTCATGAGATTCCTTCTGGTGCATTTCTCCAGCCTGTCCCAGCCCCTCTGGAGAGCAGCACAACTGTGTGGTACATCACCCACTTGCTCCAGTTGCCTATTACCTGCAGACTTGCTGAAGGTACAGTAAAACACTCTATCCCATGATCCAAGTTGTTAATAAAGCTATTAAATATTGGCCTTATTATTGACCACTGGTGACACCATTACCAACTGGACTTCTGCTGGACTTTGTGACACTGATCACAACCCTTTGAGACCAACAGTTCAGACAGTTTTCAGTTCACCTCACTGGCCATTTATCTAGACCATACTTCACAAAATAGTAGGGGTTGGAAGGGACCTCTGGAAATCATCTAGTCCAACCCCCCTGCCATAGCAGGTTTACCTAGAGCAGGTCGCACAGCAATGACTTCAGGCAAGTTTTGAAAGTCTCCAGAGAAGGAGACTCCACAACCTCTCTGAGCAGCCTGTTCCAGTGCTCCATCACCTTCACAGTAAAGATTTTCCTTATGTTTAGGTGGAACTTCCTGTGTTCTAGCTTGTGCCCATTGCCCCATGTCCTATCATCAAACACCACTGAAAAGACTTTATTATCTTTTTATGAGGATGGACAATCTGTTATGCTGCCTGACTGTCCTCATGGTAGAAAATATTTTCCTTTTATCCAGTCTGAAACTCTCCTTTTTCAGTCTGAGTCTGCTGTTTCTCATCCTTCCATCATGTACCACTGTGAAAAGCCTGGCTTGAACTTCTTTATAAACTCCTCATAGCTACCAAGGGACTATTAGATCCCCCTCCTCAAAGGGCAAGTGCTCCAGGCTTCTTGCTATCTTGGTGGTCTTCCACTGCACTTGTTCTGGTTAGTCAGCATTCTGGCATGGAGAGAGAGGGGACAAAATCAAATGCAGTTTTCTAGGCATGGTCTAATGAATGCTGAGCAGGTCTGATGATCCCTTCCTTCAAGCTACTGTGCTGCCAGGGCACTGCTGGCTCATGCCCAGCTCACTGCCCACCAGCCACCGGGGCTTTCAGCAGAGCTGCTCCCCAGGCAGGCAGGCCCCAGCCCCTGTGGCTGCTGGGGCAGGGCTCTGCCTTTGGCCTTGCTGAATTTAATGAGGTTCTTTCTTACGCCTGTTTCTCTAGCCTGTCTGGGTCCCCTTTAGTGGCAGCTTTGCACTCAAGTGTATCAACTGGTATATCTAATTTTGTTTCATCTAAAAATTATAAAAGAGTATAAGCTGTCACATCCTCTAGGTCACAGACAGGTCTTGGCTGAGCTCCCTTTGGAATTCCACTTGTTACTAACCTATAAACCACCACCTTCTGAGCCCCACCATCTAATCTGCTTTTTACCCATCTGGATGCCCATCTGTCTAGACCATCATGTCCCAACATGCATGGAAGAGTGCTGTGGGAGACAGCATTGAAGACCTTGCTAGAGTTGAGGCAATGACATCAAGTGCTATCCCCTTTTTCACATACCTAGACAGTTTACAATAACTGGCAGTCAGACTGGTCAGACATGAATTATCTTTGCTAAATCATGGTACCTTTGATATCCATGCTGATTGTTCCCAATTACCTTACTCTTGTTCAACTTGCAAGGGGATCCTCTCCCAAGATTTTCCCAAGAACCGAAGTAAGGTTGACTGACCTACAGTTCCTTGTAGTGTTCTTTCTGTGCTTTTCTTGAACAAAGCTGCAACATTTACCTTTTTCCAGTCATCAGAGACATCGCAATCTCCATGACCGTTCAAAGAAGATAGAGAACTCTCTCAGCAACCTGAGATGCAGACCAGCTGATCCTATGGACTTGTTTAGATAATATGTGCCCAACATTGCTTAAGCTGTTTTAACTGCAGGCTACTTCTGAAAGTAGCAGGCATGCTCTCCATCCTATTCATGACTACATATTCCCACATCCGTCTTTGCACTGCTGTTTGTCATCCAGCATTGACTCAAGTCAGTTAATTGATCCAAGATAAAACCAAATGCATTGTTTCAAATTTATTTTTATATCAGATCAGCAAGCTGATCCATTCAATTGCAGAGCCACAGCACACTAAGATTTAATGCTACAGAAGCCACAAGAATCCACAGGAAGGAATAGCAGTAGTGTTGGATGCAGTTTATCTTCTATCAGCTTAAGATGAACATTGAATCTTCTCTTAAGTGTTTTCCTGAATCCAAATGACAGCAACAACAGAGCCACAGTCTCTGCAGCTTCCTGTAATATTTTGATTCTGATACATTTAGGACATTGTATTTGGAGACTGAACATCTTTCGCAGAACAAGAAGTTATGAATAATTGTTGATTATTTTAATTTTCTACTTTATTCCTCCAATACATGTTGGACATTGCTTTCAAGCTGGAATTGTGCTCTCTGAACTTCACAGTACTAATCTAGCAGTAATTAGGAGTTTAGTAATTGCTTATTTATGTTGTCATCTGATAAAAATCTCATATTTATGATACTAGTATGAGGTACCATGTAACTTACAGACAAACATTATAACACATGCAACACAGGCAAACATTAAAAATTATATTAACTATACAATAAGAAAACATAAAACCCTTAAAAAGAAACTGTACTCCTCCTTTTCATATCTCCTAATGATTCCGGTCATGGATTATAGAGAGATAAGCCTCATGGGAGAAATAAACAAATAAAAAAAAATTGCATCCTCTGCCTCCTATATACTGTTCAAACACACAGATTTTGTAGAACATATCCACAATCAAAATAATGTAGGAGATGTGATGACAAGGAAGATGTTCAGATGGAGTCTTCCTTCATCTCTAAAATGATGGAAGCAACCTCAAGCCTCTCCTGATTATTGAAAGAGCTGACATTAAACTTGATGGGCGCCAAGTAGAGGGTAAGACATTATAACTCAGCGCTAACATCTTAAGACCAGACAGAAAGACCTTACTTCGACTACATATCAACATATCACACGTTTACTTGAGATAAGAACACATATGTCGGCATTTTACTACAGAATGATTAAAATGCTGCAAATTCAAACATTGATTTATCTTCCTCTAACTTATTTGAGAACTCTCAGTAGGGCTTTCATCATGATGTAGACCAAACAAATATCAATGACCACTAAAAAGCATTTGACATCACAGCAGAAAGAGGTCAGGTGTCATTTCCAGTCCTATGCTTCAATAGTGACTGTCTCTCCATTAATTTCAAAGTTCATGACAGTCTGTTAATCCTGCTTTATTGTCAGTGAAAACTTGTAATCTAATACTCTGCTCATATCATCTGTTTCCAGGGCCCTATTTCTTTTATATATTTGGGGGAAAACAGATCAGCTGTAGCTCCTGCAATTCTTGTATGCAGGACACTTGTTTCTAGACTGTGTGAAAAGCAATATAAATACAGGTTGGATGGCTTTTCTAACATGTTAAATCCTCTTCGCATCACAAAACAACTAATTTTTTTCCTAAGTATTTAAAAAACCAAAACCCAAAGACATTAATTAAACAATGTAGTACTTTTTTTTTTTTTTTTCTTTCCTGAAAATAGTCAATTCTTAATTGCTCCTAGAATGCAAGCTCATGGTTTGGGTTTTTTTCTCCAGTTGATGGAAATGGTATAAGTACTTTTTGACTATATATTTTCCAAGTGTGATTTTTTTTTAACAACTCACTAGTTTTTTCATTTGTTTTGGGTTTTTACAAGTCAGCATCCACACAGGCAGAACAGAAATAATGGAGGTACAGGGTGCTAATCTTGTATGTTATTCTAGCCTCAACGCTCCAATGCTGTTAGTGGAATTGCCCTTTGAAAAATCAAGAGGGATCACCCTCAGTTTTTTTTTTTTAATAAGCCCTCTGATGCTCAGGTCCAGACTCACTAGGAAAACCAAGACAGATTTTTCTGTAATTTGACTGTGAATGACAATTTGAATGAAATATTTCCAGTCTTGAATATTGCTTCACAGTTTCCCCATACAACAAGAAAATTGAATGCTTTGCTTTTGCTTTAGTCTGTAAGCACAACCAATGGCCGCTATTTTAGGATCTCAGTCAGAGCATTAAGAACCAGGAATAGCTAAAATTTTTCATTCCCTAAGGGCACTGCAATCACGTGGGATGCAGGAGATAACATTTTAAATTCTTGTTTTGATTCAGAACAGGAACTTGAGCTTGGGTTTTTTTATATCTTAAACAAATACCATGACAAGATTACCTTATTACTCTAGGATGATACTCCCTGCCCTACTTTAAAACTGCCACAAAACATATCTGAAAAGTAACTCTTTTTCTTCTAATGCCAAAAGGGGAAGAAAACACTTCAAATTATTCCAACAAGCAACACTGCTTGGTGGCCACTTCCATTACAGAAAGAGATTTTAATTTTTTTTTTTTTTTTTTACTTCAGAGATTTTTACCAACTTCCTCTGTATACTGTGTTTAAAAATTTGTTAATGTAAATGACATAAAGAAAATTCTAGTACAGACTAGAATTAAACATGTGTTTTGTACTTTTGTTACAAATAGATTCACATAACTTGACATAACAGTCTCCTAGGCACTAAAAATAAAGTGTAATGTTTATGTTGGGATTTGGGTATAAGCACCCTCTGCAAGCATTTAGCCTTGCAACTCAGATTTTGCTGAATTTGAGTAAAGCTAACAGAAAGATGTCTTTTTTCCAGGTAAAGTCCCTTATATGAGACTCAAGCAAAGCAGAATTCTGTCTAAAATTAGAATTTACAACAATTATATGTAAGGAAGATATATACCATTTAAAATCCCTTGCTTATTATCATTAACACCTTAATTATTCAAGAAAGACTTTTTTAAAGCTTTCATAAGGCAGTCCAAGCCATACGATGAGACTATTTTTATGCTTTAATATTTGCACTCCAGTGAAATACAGAGGTCTCTATCATGTGCTAGTCCCTTCATAATTATACATTTGAGAGATAAAATGTGCCCCAAAAGTTTGTGTAGAACAGACAAATAGATGGTTTATGTACTTAATTACTTAAAGTAAAAGGTGAAAATGAACTTGACAGTTTATCTTGCAGTAATGTAACACTGGCGTGAACTTCCACAACCCAAAGTACATTGCTTAACCAAGAGCCGAAGAGCCCAATTTTTTAGAGATTCTGAGCATAGTATTCATTCTATGAAGAAAAGATACCTATGTGTATCACCAGTAGATGGTATATGCTATAAACATTTAGATCTAGATGCTTCAGATTTCATTCCCACAATACCGACCATAAGCCTATGCGGTGTCCAGACTTTCTTTGGGAGTAGAGTCCTGTAAGTGGGAGGTATATCGTGAGACTGCAAAATCCTTCGTGATACCACGGGGGATACGCACTTTCAGAGTCTGTTTCTTCAGTACTAACAGTATTTTATTATAGATAAAATCTGTAATTTCTTCTAAACCCCCCACTTTCACAGGACCAGCAAAATAAAATTTCAATCACTGAATATAACAACTTTCCTCCAAGAGTAGTTCATCATTTTCAAGGATAAAATGGCAGATTTCATCTGTTCCACTACCCCACGCAAAGAAAACACAAAGTGGGATTATGCTGTATCATGTCTTCTTTCTGTCATGAATAAATACCTTTGAGTATACCACTGAGGAATGCATTGAAGTCTATAGATGATGAAAACATAATATTTAGCTGAAAATTCTGCTCTTCTAGTTTTGTTGATTTTCTTGTGGTTTTAGACCTGTAGCTGGCCAGTTTACAGGCTGTGGAAGCAGATGTAAAATTTACAGTGCTCTACCTGCAGATTTGGTGGAAAGTGGACTTTAAAAGACAGATCTTCTCTGGAAAACATTACCCTCTATGCCAAAAATGAACCAATTCTGCAGGGATACAAAGCTCACCAAGCTCTAGAAATTCCATGCCGTACAGAGCAAACAGCTGGCACCTGCTTCAGCCAGTGGTTTCTAACTGCTTTTTGGATTGAAGCATTATGGTTATACACAGACTACAGATTGGCATGCACTCCCAAACCCACCTTATAACTAGCAACTACAGTGCATGAAAAGAGCTGAAGAGGAAAGTACATGTTTTTCCAATGTTAATTTTCTCCACAAGCAGTTTTGCCTGCAGAGGTCTTTTTTCATCAAGCTACACAAGTCCTAATATACAGAACTGGGAATCAAATGCAGTGACCTCACCTGACCAGTGGTCTGCAGACTTGTGAAAACTTTTAGCTTAAACAGTTCAAAACCAATCCTCCCTCACACTGACTGCAAAAGTCATTTATCTGGTTAATAATTTGTTTTCATTATACCTATCAGAAGCCTATTCTCATAGCAGAGCTTCACATATGTAAAGAAAGTTTACACCTGAACAGTAACTAACTTAAGCAGCACAGAGTTGACACGTTGTTGACCACCAGACCCGAAACTAACACATAAGCTTCTACTCACTAGAGAGGTGAACTGGTTTTTATGCAACTCTACCCTTATACAGACATTTACACCCCTGGGTAATGAAATCAAAACCATTTCAGTAAAGAGGTATGGCTAGCACGGATTTAGAACTGGAAGAAACTGGAACAGACAATTGTACAAGTTGCAGGTAGGACAGTCACACTGAAAGAAAGCAAGCGGCTGAGGCAATTTAAAAAGGCATTACTACTGCATCTGCCACGTTGTACAACCACAACCAACAAGCTTTTATATAAAAGGCCAAATCTAGGCAAATAATTAATAAAGAAGGTACACTGACTTTGCAACATTTCTTCTAACAGACAATACTTTCCTTCAAGCTTACTGTTATTCAAAGTGTTTCAATAAGCTGATCAACAGAAACATTCATCGTGATTTTTTACATTTCAAGCTGCATTGCTTAGATGGGTGAGCAACTTTTGCAGATGAGTTTTATGTGAGTGTTCATATAAAAGAAATTTGAGATTTACCAACCATGTGTGAAGGAATTAAAAAACATCTCTGCATGTACACTTGTAAAATACAAATGCAGCAGTAATAAAAGCAAATGGATAGAAAAGTTTATGAATAAGAGTAAAATTGAACTATTTTAGGGTAGATATTCAGGAATTCCTTCCATAATAAAATTGCTCAGCTCCACTTAGTTGTGGGAAGTGATGGAGAAAGAGTTTTTCAGAAAAGAAACATCCACATTGTTTAATCTTCTATTAAAACTTAATTTCTCAAATGCTTTAAGGAACGTGCATACAGAATATACACAACAAGTTGCCTCAGTCTTCTTAAGAAACTTTTTTGTATTACTAAGAGAAATAAAAGTTCCATACAGTATACTCTTTAACATGGGCAACACCCTAATGTGGTTATCACATCTCCTGTCTAGATGAGAGAAGTGTTCATGTAGTTAAATCCCAGTAATGGGAACAAGAGGGCTGCATTCTGTTTTTCAATTTGCCAAGGGTATAAAACAAGAGTTTTGACAATTTGCATCCCAAGTACAACACTCAGTACTTCAGCATTTGATCTTGAACAAGCTGCCATATCCTCAGTATCGGTGCCAAAGCTTCCTGTACAGTGAAGTCTCTTGCTGATTTTGCTTGCAGTCTTTTGGCTGCAAGAATGTCTGAAATAGACTGGAGTCTTCATTCAGTTACTGGGAAATCTCCACTATGGCTATATCTGAGAACTCATTGAACTGGAGTAATATGATTGTTTCCCTGTTCAATTTCACAACACACATGCACAGAGAGCTGTGCTGGCCCACCATGCCACAGGGGTGGAAAAGAGTGACAGGAATATAAGAAGCCAACATTGCCATGAATAAGAAAGAAAAAAAAAAAAAAAAAAAAATTCAGGGAAGAGAAAAAGCCCACCTGGATCTGGAACACACTCATTCTTAGGAGTTAATCTCTGTTCTTCCTTTCCATGGACTGT
>JAAGNO010026868.1:0-51947 GCA_033439905.1 Ceryle rudis
GAGCGGCCGGATCTTTTCCTACAGGATCACTGCTTCAGCGGGATCACTGCCTCAGCAGGACCTTCATCCGGACTGCTGCCACCACCCCAGCTGCCAGACATCGGGTTGTATTCGGACTCTGATTGTGGTTTGGTTTTTTTTTTTCCTGTTTCCCTTGGTACTGCTTCATTACATTTGTTTTGTATTTCTGACTTGAGTCTCTTGCTGGTTTTGTTCTCAAACCACTACAGCTCCTCACCCTGCTTCTCCCATCCCAGCTTCTTCTTGATGATTTTTTCAGTTCCTAGTTCTCCAGGTCTGACTGTCCACCTGCATTTAGCCCTGGCGTGTCACAGGGATGCTGTTCTTCACTGCAGGGCAACAGGGGTATTTATTCCCTTTTTCATGTGTTTTTTTGTGGCACTGCATCACATGGGTTACTCATGTCCTGACTTGCTAGGAGGGCCTTTGCTTGAGTGAGAAAGCATCTCTCTGTGTCCACTGAAAACACAGTGTTATGGGTCTTCCCATCTCCTCACACCTGGAGAAGCTTCCTCTCCCTCCTGCTGCTGCTCCTCTTTAATGTTGCTCATTATCCTCTTCTTTCCTCGTGAAAATGCTGAGAGCTTATGAAGTTGGTGGTTTGAAGTACCAGACCATGTCAATAGGCTCCTTAATGTCTCCTTAGGGGGGCTCAGCTCCTGGTCTTGTGCCCATGTGTCTGTCTGTGCCCTGACTCAAAAGTGTGGAAGGGAAACCAGCCCTTTTTTGAGTGAGCTCCTTTTTTGAGTGAGGTCTTCAAAGCTGGAAGAGGTTCACATTGCTGAGACTGTCCCTGCTGGGCTCATAATGCAATGATCCCACCAGCCACTTTAAAATAAAATAATAAAAAAAAAAAGAAACCCAAAACATTTTGCTGGATGTTTATCCCATGATCTGTTCCTGTGGTATGTTTTGGGAGCTGGAACCCAGTGCTTGGTTTAAAAAAAAAAAAAAAGTCATAAAGTGATGGCATAGGCAAGCTCTGCAGGCTGCAAGCTTTTGTTTGGCTTCTCCACCCATAGCCCATGGGTCCACACCAGCGGTAGTCAGGCAGGTAATGTCTCTGAGTTTGCAGAGAGCCTGAAATGATGATGTTGGGATGTGAAACACCTTCATCAAACACCTGGAAATATTGACTCTAAAGCAGGATGATTACATGCCCCTGTAAACACTCTTTTGGTAAACTAAAAGAGGTGATGCAGAGAAAGATAGAGGAGAAGTAGAGTGGGAGGCAGGACTGTGTGTTGCTGGGCTGAACAAAATGGAGAGAAAAAGAAGAAAGCAAAGAAACAAGGAAGAAACAGAGAAATAGAGGAGAGAAACAAAAAAGCAAAACTGCACTTAAAACATCTGATCGCCTCCAGCATCCACCTTCCCATATAACTAAACACAACTCTCCCAGTTAACATTATTTGTAATTCTGCTATGATATGAAAGGAGAAGACTTCATATTTACTATCACATTCATTAGAAATTCAGCTGCAAGGATGAGTTTGGCTGGCCCGTTCCTCCATGCTGGTGTGGGTGGCCAGCTGCTGCCAAACCCAATCGTAAAATCCTGCAACTCCTTTCCCTTACTGGCAGTAGTGGTTGGAGTCTCTCCCCACCTCTACTCAGTTAAAAATTTTCACAAGGCTTGCAGAAACTTCATTATCTTGGAGACATCATCTGCACGCCCAAATGTTGGTTGAAATAAGCCACAGTTTAGAAAGGGTTACAGGAGAGTTTGCCAGCCAGCTTGCCAAGGTCACTGCCTTAAGAAACCAGGCTGAAAATGTAGAGGAAAAACAGCACAAAAGCAAAAACCGGCTAATTTACTAATTGCAATAACAATAAAAGTTGGTCATTAAAAAAGCAGTTAAAGCTGCAAATGAACAGTTGCTTCAACAGTTATCCGTAACAGCATTTACAAGGCCCGAGTTCTCAAAACCTATGAAAACAAATAGCTCAGGATACCATAAATTTTATATTGCTCCCATAGCAAACCTGCACACAATATACCAGAAAATGCATATTTCATTACCCCTCAACAGCCTTAGCTCCCATGCAGACTGCAGGCATTCTTTTCAGTGTAATTCTATAACATGCACACAACTCAAAGCCTCTTTGTGAAAGAAACATAAAAATGATGCATGTTCATATTAAAGGCTCATATTTATCAGTCTCAAATGTAAGTTCATGTACATGCTTAATGTTACCATAAATCAACAGCTCTCTCCCTTAAACCATATATACAACCTTATTATTGAGTAAAGCTATTTATGAACACTAGAGCAAGTAATCCAACCATCATTTGAAATAAATATTTGTTAAAAATATTTCCTATCTATCTGAACAAATTACTCAAAGGATATACAACGAAACCAAAATAAAAACAAACTCCACCGATTAAAAATATGCAGGTATTTCCAGCTCAAGCAGACAGTATTAGGAGGAGAGAGTGGTTATCTCATATTTAATAAAAGCAGTGGCCTTAATTAATTGCACTGCTCCAGTGGGTGTTTTGGTTTTTGAGGATCCTCCACAAAGTCTGGACAAAAGAAAAAAACTTAGCCAAAAAGTAGTTCTGATGACATTTCAACTAGAAAAGTAACTTCCTTTGCTTCTGTTGAAAATTAGTATTTCTTACTAAAAACCCCACAAATAACCACATAAAAACATGATCTGTTTCTTCTTTCATGGGGTGAAGAAGAGGCAGAAGCAGCAGCCTGCCCACCTTGGGCTACCCTTTGTAACGAGGAACCCACCTCTTGCTTCTCACACTGTCTAAGGACTTCAGCCATGGTGAGAAGAGCCATGTCTCTCTTCATCCCTGTCCTGGCTCCAGGCAAAGGCTGATGCGTTTTGGCACTCGCATGGAGAGAAGAATATCTCCCCACAATCTCAGCCACAGCCTCTTGCTAATATTCTGTGATTCTGTGGCTAGCAGCTCATTAGTATTGAAATTGGTTCATACATAGTTCACTTGCAATTTAGTCTTCAATAAGCTTCCTATTTAGAGCCTGCAATGCTATGAATTTATGCCCAGCTGAAATCTGTTACAATGCTAACGCATAGACATGCAATTTCATAGAGAGATAAGATATAGATCGTCTGTACTCTTGTGATTCTCTTTCAGAAGTGTACCTTGTCGGGCCATAATTTGATATTCTTTTACTATTTCTATAGGGGAGAAAAAGCCCTTTAATTTAAAAAAAAAAAATCACATTTTCACCCTTTTGTTCAGTAATGACACAAATAGTAAAATGTTCAGATTACATCAGGGAATGGAAAAGCCCCATGGAGAAAAGACACTGACAAAAGCTTCATTTTCAGGTAAAATTGCATGAAGCTTGGGGCACTGCATACTCTTAGCAATGTTGTGGGGTTTTTTTCCCCTGCCTTTCATCCCCATGCATCCCTCTGAATGTTAATAGATTTTACAATGGGACATTTAAAAGGACTGCAGAGAAATAGGGTTTTATCCGCTCTAATGTCTTCCAGAAATCTCAAAGCAATTTACAACTGTGAATAATATACAAGTAGTTTGGTGAGAGCAGGGGCCAGCAAATTGAATGCTGACTCCAGCTGCAGCTCGCATCCTGCTATAAAATCAGTTTTAATCAGGATGCTTTTGGTTATATATATATGTATGTGTTTTATTTTTCCTAAAGCTGCTTGATATTTTTCACTCCTGCCTTGATAACCATCAGTGAAAAAGGGAAGGGGGTAGTCCAAAGGCTGATGTCCTTACCACGACTATGCTGGAGGACAGCACGGGCTAGGATTTAAGAAGCTCCAGGTCAGTTGCTGTGTATGAGTATGCTGGGCTTTGAGGACAGGCTCTGCACATCTGCAGTGCCTTCAAAGCCAGAAAGGCTATGTGACAGAAGGGGTATGTGACTCTTAATTGGAGTCAGGAAACAATCAGCGCCTGTTTATAAAGTGGGAGTGTTGTTTTGAAACACCAGTTATAGTAAATAGCCTTCATGGCCATTGGGATTGGCAGGGCACCTACTGAAGTGGAGCATTCCCAGCTTTGTTTACATTGTAGATGAGTATTTAGCAGTAGCCCTGTACCCCACACTACCGTGTCCAGCCTTCAGCACTGAAATTCCCATGCTCAGACGAGGGGGCATTACAAACAGTGGGCAGATATGCAACCAGAGCCGTTCAGAGCCTGGGATAAAAGAAGAGGAACTGAGTTTGAAATCCTGAGAATGAAGCACTCCAGTGGGTGTGCAGAGGAGGTGGTGAGAAAATGCAACATGTACAACCCAAACACCACTTTAGTTTCATCTCCATGAGCAGGGCACAGGGACTTCTTGTCTTGCAACACTGAAATTCATTGTGTAGGGCCCTTTTTCCATGTGCATCTGGCCATAAGGCAAACCACTGGATATCACTTCAGACCTACAGATTTTCCAAGAGTTTTCTTCTTCCCCTGAACAGCCAGAGGAACATCAGGCAGAGGAGCACGGTCCTGCTCATGGAAGTGATGTAGCTAGGAACTCCTTGGCCTCTTTCCAAGGCCACTGCACAGGTTTGTGTTTGGACTGCAGAGAATTTTAGTCCTGGCTTGTCAAGAGATTTCTTATTCCTTATGTCAGACTGCCTTGGCAGGATCACCCTGAGATGAGGATGTTTAGGACTCAAATAGAAGAACTATGCCAGGATGTCATGGACTGGCAGACAGTTCTTCAAGGGGCACCACCAACACCCTCCCAACCCAATGGGATCTCTGGTAGCCCAAGCTCAGCTGCTCTTAGGAGAATGATGCCCACTACTGCCACCCTACAAGCAGCACCCTATAGCCAAGAAGAGCCCACAGGGGATATGGTCAGAGATCAACAGCCTCTTTATTGCTGTTGGCCCCAGCAATTTTGCATGCATGAACCCACCTGAACCTGTTCACCTTGTTCCAGTGCAGGGTCTGGCTCTAATTAGGCTTTATGTGACCAAGAGGTCATTAGCCTGACCAGCCTGGAGATGAGAGCACCCCAAGTTATCCAAGCAGTATCCGCCTACAAGGTCTCACAGCACCTGAGATATTGCAGTGCTGGGAGCTCTGTGTTATAAAAGGCTTCTTTTTCTCCTCCATCTAGAGCTTGTGATTTAAACCTTATCAATGCTGCTAAACTTTTTAATGTATATCAATTGGGTAAAGTTCACAAACAAAGGAGGAATCGATGGGTAGAATAATAAAGTATTGATCATGTTGACGCTAACCGATGAACCTTCAGATCAATAATGAACACAGATCACATTCTCGTAGCACATTCAGTTACTGTTCACTCAGTGGCATGCTCTGTGGGATGGCAGGTGGGAAGAGAAACCATTTCATAGCTCCATGTGCTTTGCAAAGCACTGCAGCAGGCACTGCTTAATGAATATGTTTCTCTAGGCACCAAGCACTTCTCAGATGGGTTCTCCATTTCTGTCATCACCCTTTGAGCCTTTTCTAAGCCAGTTTTTGGCTGGAGTTTCTCTCTGAAATGTTGACAGGGAGAAATACTCTGTTGCAGTTGCCTGTGCAATGTATAAGTATTTGCCCACCTGTACCAAGAATCCGTCAGCTGACACATTTGAGGGCTGCATGTCTGGTTTCATGGCAGAATCACCCAAAGGATTTGCCACCCTAAATTGGAAACCTGTTCTTTTGCTGTCAAGTTCACTGCTTAAAGCAGAAAGTTTGTTCCTAGGAGAAGAGGGGATTCAATATCAGTACTACTTTTGATTGCAATATTGATTGTATCTGTGTTAATAGGCATAAGGACAACTGTGTATAAGCTGGACTTCGACACATTTGAAACAGGAATGAGAAGAAAGTTTCTAAGCATGAGGCTCCTGAGGCTTTAGCCCTCCTCTCCCTTCTGGAGAGAGAAACCTCTTACTTTTGGTGTGGGTACAATGCAGTAGGATTCTGCCTGTGCTGAGGTGCACTATAATAGCCTGAAGTCAGCTGCTCTCAGGAGGTCCAGGGGTCCATTTGCCCTGTAATCCTCTGCTGTGCTGCAGTTCACACATCCTAGCCAGCACAGCAAGGCCAAACTCAGCTCACAGCTGTTCCCTGAAGTAATTTCCACTGCCGATGGCTTGATGCTGGAGTGTCACCTGCAAACTCTGACACACTACTGTGCAAGTGCTTGGGAGGGAAGGTCTACCCCAGTTGATGTCTTGCCCACTACTGTGGGGCTCTCCACAAAAGCAGGGGCATATTTCTCTCTCCTCTCCATTGCTGCCTCTGAAAATCATGAGCAACTTTATTTTCATATATCAGAAAGGAAAGCTGCACTCCCCCCCCGACCTGGTCCAGACAGGGCTGTGATGTCAAATTCTTTTAGAAGAGCATTTACTATTTCCAAAGATTTAAGAGACCAGGAGGTAGCTCATTCGGTTATTCACTTGGACTCAGAGCTGTTAGACACAGATCTTAATGGATAGTATTGATTGAAAGAAACAAAGCAGTGGTTTTCTTTCATTCTATCAAGGGATTTCTAGGCTCAAATGGGAAGTTTGCTGGCTTACACTCTTAACAACAAAATACTATATTACAAGGTCCCCAGAAGTCTCTCAGGATAGCACAGCAGTGAGCGAAAGAAATGTGCAAGGTGTTAATGGGATAACAAATTAATAGAGAATGGGATTAGCAAGGGACACAGGCTTGTACCAGGGCTCCTGAGGTCTCTGGTGTCAAGTTTTAATCCATTCTTGGCATGTTGTCCTTGCTGACAGATGAACACAATGGGAATCCACCTACCTCCTGGTGCCAAAGGGATCCCCAATGGCAGCTGGGACAGCAACAGCATTGTGAGTGGCCAGAATACGATTTTAGGGGAAATCAGCTCCTGCATTACCTGGAAAGCCAGTGTAATTCTGTCCTGTAGTGTCTGAGAACTGTGATGAAACAGCAGGCTTGGCAACAGTTTTAAAATCATTACATGACTCTCTGTCATCCAATGCAATTTTTTCATCCATCTGCCAGTCATTTTAAAAGGTCAAGAGCAAGGACATGAAAGTTTGAGGACCTGACACTGACTACTTCATCTAATTCTGGTTTGCTGTAATCCACAGGCAGATGGCCCTGGCCACCAAAGCTTCCTGAGCAGACCATACCCACCTGGACAATTGTCTGGGCGCACCAGGCTTGGCTACTTTATCAGCTATTGCAGAAGTAACAGTGGAAATCAAAAATATTGTCATTGTCACCTTCCTCACCAAAAGACTTCAAATCCCGTCTCAACCTCAGGATCCTCATGGACTTGGCAGAGGTTAATTTTACCATCAGAACAACCCATGGCCTTTCTCTTTGTTCCTGAGTGTTCCAGCTCCTGAGTATCTGGGAAGGCCGCACAAGCTGTGATATCTATCTTGCATTGTATTCAATTCCAGTTTCACAAGCATTTCAACCAGCACTGGGTATATGAATCCTCTAGGCAGCCCTCTGCTTCTGTTTACCTTGGGTGCCTTTGAATGTCCTCCTGCCTCTTGTCAAATATTGTTCTTAGGCCTTTTAAATGAGTAAGAAACCTGAATATCAGTGTCCACAAGCTATCCATTCCCTACTGGCACAAAGACAAGAGAAAAAGGGCTTTCATGACTACTCTTCTTTTGTCAGTGAGAAGAGAGATTGGTCACAGGATGGGACCTTGCATTGCCTTTAATGATGATACTGATTTTTGATGGGCCATGAAGGTCACTGAAATTTTGGAGGGATAACTGCCCCTGCCAGTCCCCTCAGCAGTGGTGCTTGGTTGCGAGTTCAATGCTCTGCAATCCAACACTGTAACACCTCCTTGACAATGTTCTGTCTCTCTCTGACTTTGATGATTCATTTATTAACTCTGCTTTTTATTAAGGGCCCCCTGTCTTTCCTAGATCATGTTAACAAGACAGTTATGGAGAATGGTGGCCCTAGGGGTCTTCATTAGTTCCTTCCAGATTTATGTTTCCTGCCAGTTTAATACAGTGTTTTGGGCATGGATGCACAATGATGGGGTCACAGTGAATTTCCGGAGGTCGAGACCTTGATCTTTTTATTTATAGCTAAGTGGCAGGGGAGCTCTACAACTGTGCAGTTGTTCCAGGGCTTCAGTAAGGAAAATGCCGACAGGAGGAGGGATATCTGCACAGCCATGTTCGGGATCTACAAAGTGCACTGGGCATAAGGAGGTGCCATAGGATGAAGCTCCAAAGGATCTACAGAACTAGTGTTTGATCCTACAGGAGAATGTGTAGAAGGTGAAGACCAAATATTTGGACTCCCATTGCTCAAGGGTGTGAGATTGGTGTAGCCTTTCAGGTGGATCCCAGGAGGGAAGCCCCATTTCCATGTATCCCTAGAAACTGAGAGCTTGAAAAAGTTTTCCGTCCACCCTGCTCTGGAGGTAAACACATGGGGTTACATGCAGTCCCTATTGGTTATATTCAGTCTTCCCAGAAAGAGAGCTGAGCAGGAGGCCCAAGCATGGTGTCTCACCGAGCTGCAAAATAGGCTGCAATGATAACTTTTTTTCTCTTCTCGCTGCTTTATTTCCCTGTATAGGCAGTTTAGGACTGATCATTTCATCCCCATCCTTACACCCCCTTGCAAGGGGACACTTGGTTCCTCCCATCACCTTCCGTGCTACAGCTGACCCCACCTCCACAAGGGCACCTCCAGCACCATGCTTTTTCAGATAGTCTCACTGCTGCTGACAGTAAATTTGCTCTTGGTTAGCAGTGGAAATGCTACCACCCTCAGCATTCCCCCACACCTTTCCACTCCCACACCACAAGCACTCTCACCACTTGCTCTACTGATAAGCCCAAAGGGTGATGAGTAGGTTAGCAGAAAAAGCCCTCTCATCAAACACTCAGCTGAGAGGAATAATCATGGCTGCATTCAGATGAATACATCTTGATGTGCACCACTGGGTCCACACTAATTTGGAGCAGCTGGGGCCAGGCTTGTGCAAGACTACTATAAAAAAGAGATTCCGGCTCTAACCTATCATTTAGTAAGTGATAGATAACCTAAAGAAATTCCTGGGTAGCTGTAAAATGAGAGGGAGAAAGAAACAATTTTATTGTGGAGGCTACCACTGGCAAAGAAGTGATTAGAACAGTACTAAAAAAAGGTAAGAAATCTAGAAAGTAGCAATAATAATGCATAAATTTCAACGTTCAGGAGGCACCATAATGGCTAATGATTGGATGAAGGGTTACAGTGGACTGCTAACGCCCACATTTCTCTGAAACAGCATCCTTTGGCAAATTCAATATTTAAAAATCCGCCTGCAGGCTTATTAAAACTGACAGAATTGCTCTAGGTTTGAGGAATAATGAGCTCCGAGCTTTTTTCAAAGAATTAAAGAAAACCATGAGTCCTATCCTTGGCTAAATCTGTAGCAGCACAAGTGAAAATCAGCATCAGCTATTTTCCTGTTAGGTATCCTCAGAAGTGTCTTGTTTGCTTGATCTTCTTTGCTTTACTTTAGACTAAAACTCCTCTAGTACATAGAAAGGGCCCAAATGGGGTGTGTTTAGCTCAGCCCAAGCAGAGCAGCCCACTGCTGCCTTAATTGGTAAATTCATAAAGATTTAATGTACGTTCCATACTTTCCCAACTGAGGAAGGAGATAGAGTGATCAGATATGATGTGCAGGGAGAAAAAGCAGCCCAAAGCATTTCTTTGGCCCTCTCCAATTTCTTGTTTAATATTAACAGGAGCATTTTATGCTTATGTAAGTTAGATACATGCCAAAGAAATTTGAATCAAGGTGTTAATACTTAATGCAAACATATTCCCTGCTGTTTTGCAAGGTTTAAAAAGGTGATCAAGGCTTATTAGGATTAAGGGCTCATTTCAGCTGAATTGATCAGATGGCATTTGGGTGTAATTTAAGCTAAAAATACAGAAAGGGATAAGCAGATTTTATTTCTATATAAAATTATCTCCTCCTCTCCCTCTTTCCCTGCCATGCACACATGCGTACGCGTTCACACTTACCCTGAGCAACATTGCCTGGTTTGGGGTTTTCTTTTGTACACTGGGAAAGGTTATTTGCATGGGATCTGCAGTGAAGATAGCGATGCCTTGTTTCTCATCTGACATATTTAAACATATTCACTTCCCACGTCACCTGTACCTTTTCAGTCTCTAAACATGAAGGTTGGTTGTCCAGAGCCAGGTTGCTTGAGCCATGCAGGGACTGATTCAGCTTCCACCACCATCATCGTTTCACAGTGGCAATCACTGATATTTCTTAGAGTATGTACTGAAATGTGTCAGACAATGAAAACTAGAGCTGGAAGATGAGGAGAGGGATGCTCTTTGGTGGAACAATATTGCCATCTCATGGTGCAGGTGCATCCCTACAAAGTCTGCAGCGGTGCTCCCATCTGCACTATTCAAGGTTGGGATCTCTGAACACATGAGTCCTGCTGCAGAAAATCCAGGTAAGTAAGCAAACTCCACCAGTCTGCTCACAACTTTAGGGATGGAGGACCTTTACCAGGATTAGTCTCAAGACAGGGTTTTCGGACACCCACCAGCAACCTCTTGATGGTCCAGTTTCCCCCGTGACAATCCTGCTGCTGTCTCAGCGACAGTCTCCACTTTAGAGTTTTTCTGTTAATCCTCATATTCTCAAGCTTCACTAAAATTTCCCACATGGCACCATATCAAATGCTTTATTGAACTCTAGATAGATTAGATCTACCAAATTTCTCTTGTCTGGAAAACCAATTATCTTATCAAAGGAAGATGTCAGCACAATCTGGCGCAAACTGCCTTTGGTAAACCTGTGTTGCACTTTATCTCATTTTTCTCAGTGCCTTTAATTAATGTTTCCTTCAGAATTTGTCCTACAATCTAATGTATAACTAAAACTGGGTTAACACATCCATAGCTGGTTACTTATGCTTTTCATTTTCCTTATCTTCCCTTACTTTCCTTATAATCCATTTGCTTGTGGGGGTTCAATCAGTGCCATTTGACCCACAAAACTCATTAGAAATCTCTGCTCTCCCCTCTGCACACCACGTGCCACTCGTCCCCACATGGGATGGAGATTTCTTCAACCCCTGAGGCTTTATCTTTGTCCCCTCCATGGTCCTGCTTTCACTGCAGATGTAGCCGCTTTCATTCACCACCAGATAACTGTCTGCCTTCACTCTCCAATCCTCACCACCTTTACCATCAAAACCTAATTATCTGTTTATTTGGGAGGGAATGCTTTCATGACTTTTTGGCCTGGTCCTGCTTTTGCTGGCTGGCTGTTCCCCTTTCTGCCTGCATTTATGTATTTCACTAATGAAGCTTCCAACTATATTCTTTTTCCCTTACCTGTGCGTGGCTATGCTCAGTGTGGCTCTAACCTTCCCCTTACTTTGAAGACTCACTTTTATGCTGTCCTGATGTATTTGTCCATTCCTGTATCTCTCCATCCATTCTCCCTACCCTGGACATCATAGAATGATTTGTGTTGGAAGGGACCTTTCAAGGTCATGTAGGCCAACCCTACTGCAGTCAGCAGGGACATCTTCAACTAGATCAGGTTGCTCAGAGCCTTGTCCAACCTGACTTTGAATGTTTCCAGGGATGGGGCATCTATAAACTCTCTAGGCAACCTGTTCCATTGTTTCACTGCCATTATAAAAAAACATTTCTTCCTTATATTTCTGAATCCCCCCTCTCTTAGTTTAAAGCTGTTATCTCTTGTCCTAGCACTACAGGGCCTATTAAAATGTCTGTCCCCATCTTTGTTATAAGCTCCCTTTAAGATCTGGAGCCTTTCTCAGTACCTCATATGCGCACAGATTTCCAAAGAAAGAGGGCAGAAGGCAAGAAGGGATGGCTGCAAGTTGTTCATGCAGAATAGATCTTTGTGGCTCAGAGACACCTCTGCAGCTCCCAAGTAATTGCAAAAATTATTCTTACCCTTGGGAGAGAAGAGGTTCTCCTCTAAACATGCCACTGCAGAGTGTTGCTCATGAGAAGGCGTCACATCATCTCTGATGTCATGGATGCAAGAGTGGTCAGCAGAGTTAATAAAGGTAAATTCCCTATGAATTTTAGCCACCAAAATGTATTTTTTTTTCATCAGATAACAACATGACACGACTGAAATGAAGGGAACATGGAAGAGACTTGTTCTTCCACACTGTTGCAATGGACCAAGGACACATACAGTTGCAGAATTATTCCACATTATTGCAAGGAAACAAATCCTGAATTCTGGGAAGTTGTGTGCTGAGATTATTATAGTGTGGCTGCAGAGTAACTTCCCATCACATTGGGGCTGTAAGTTTAAATTCTGCCTAGCATTTGTAATAAATGTCCCTTCCAGATGACCCAGCTATCAGTGGGTACTTGCTCACATAGGCCGTGGAGCTGAAGATGCTCACAGTGATACTCTGCCATTGTGCATGCGTAAAAAAAACTCTGGAAAATGCAGTCTTCCTAGCAGTCTGCTAGTTTTGTTCTGGCAGATGCTCAACCAAATGTTGTGTTTTGGCATGGTGGAATCCCATCTTTTTTGAATCCATGCTGTTGGGCTCATGACAAAATACACTGACAGCTAGATTGGACCTCTTGAACAGTCTTGTGTTTTGCTAATTTTCTATATTACAATGTCATGGCAGCTCTTTGGATGGGGGCACCATGTTGATCACATGAAAAGGGAGGTCAGGATGGAGCCGGACAGAGGCAGTGAGGGGACTTGCTGATAACAATGGGAAGAAATAACTAAGGTGAAGAGGGACTCATTACTTCTACCATAAACCTTTCTGTGATGGGAGTGGAGACTAGTCCACGCTAGCACAGTTGCTGGAGTGCCTCCCAGGCAACTCTGCAGCCCCTTCTGCCTTTTTTCCACTTGCCAGGCTGTCAGCAAGCCGGAGGAAAGCCATCTATTGCAGCCCATCTACCCCATCCATTAGTTACCTAGATTTAGCTTGCAGGTGCATAATTTCTGGTCAGTTGGTTCATCTCCTCCACTCTTTGTCAATGCACAGCATTTTATGGATGAGCTTGCAAGAATAAAAGCTAAAGTACTGAAGGTACCCATGAGCAGGGAAAGCCCCACCTCCAAAGCACGTAAGCCAAGGAGGCACACATGGGCCATGGGAACAAGCAGGCTCATAGGTGTTGATAAGGGTTTTGAAGCAAACAGCCTTATTGTCCTCCCATGCAAGCTTTGGATCAAGAAGTCATTCTGCTGAGATATGTTTTGCTTTCTTTCCTCTGTACATAGGATAAAGCAGGCAGAATGTGTGAAGCTGTTATTAGAGGCAGAGCTCCAAGAAATCAAGAAAAATCTTACCGAAGTGTGAATCATGTGCCCCAAACTAAATTTACCTGAAAAAAATAATTGGTAGTGTTATAAACAACCTTATAATGACTTTATTTTTGTTATGATTGTTGCCGTTGTTCAGGTTAATACTTTTCTCACTTAAAAAACCCGAATACAGCCCCGTGGCAACCACTACAGCAATATTATTTGCTTGTATTATTGTTTAGGTGGTTCCTGTGCTGGAGGCAGTAAGTGGTTGCAATCACTCAGTACATAACAGAGAAAATTATTCCAATAATAATAACATTTATTATTTTTGAAATATGAATCTGATGAATTCATGAATATAGAAAGCTCTTGTTGCTGGCTGTCTACAGAATGGTAATAAAATCAAGCATGATTTTCTGATAGACTTTTTCTGTAGCTTTCTAATGAACTTCCTCCAGATGTGCATCCATCACTGCTGAGCGCCCATCTCCTGGCCCTGCTGTGTGTTTGGATACATCTCTGTGCAATGACAGTGGTGAGATCAGGCATGCCTGCTCACCCTGTGTTGCAGGCAGAATTCTCCTTCTGGTGTGATTCAGAGGATGGCATCAACTGTTCTATCCCTGTTGAGGACAGAGAACAGGGAGGGCAGCAATCGGCATGGGGCAGATCGACCAGCTCAGAGCACTGTGCTAACAGAGCATTTGCAAACACTTGTGTTATAAAAACCCCCTTTCTTAGAGGCAAAGCAACTGCTTGTCTGGAGTTTTACCATTCTGCAGCATTTTTCTTTAGGGACCAGGAGCTTGGTGGGGCACAGCAAAACCAGGCTTGCAGCAGTGGGTAGGACCTGGGTGGATTTGCTCTGGCCCACCCTGCTCACATGCAGACATGATGGGCTCTACTTGGTGAGGGCTTTTGCCTTGCAAGGACTGCAGGATTGACACAGCCTGAATTATTGGTGGCTGAAATATAATCTGTAGCATGTAAACTGGTAGTTTACACTGGCTCTGGTCAGAGGAAATAGAGTTGTTTCTAATGGGAGGAGATTTTTAGAAAGTATTTTTGCCAAGTGAGGCCCCCAAGGTGTAATGGTATTTGCACTCTGATAGAGCAGCACAAAAACTCTTTGTGACATGAAGGTAGATTTACAAGCACCCCAACAAAACCATCTCCCTCTATACTGGACCAACACCACCATGTCTTCAGTTAACAAACCTCTGTAATAAAAAAATGCAGAAGGCTGCTCAATGCAGAAAATACTTAAAATCAGTTAGTTCCAAGTCCTGATATGACAATGTATAAATTAATATCACAAAGGCTGACTAAATTAAAGCAGAGAAAGGCTATAATAATGCACATGTGTTGGCAGAGAGTGATGATATCACAAGCTGGGAAGTTGCAAAAAGCTTAACAAGGTAAAATTAGGCATATAAAAGCAAACTCTTCTCATATTGCAGATACGGTGGTTGACTTTTTAGTCGTTACACTTGCTTTATCTCTAAAGCTGTATGGACATTGCAAGTGTTAGAAATACAAATATGGAAACCATTAGGCACAAATATATTGCTTTACAATTGCTTGTAATTTGGCACAATTCACCTCCTTCCATTCCTGCCTCTGTTATTTTTCCCACTGTGCATTAGTGCCCACGGCCCTGCCTTCCTCTGCATTGACTGACAAGCTCGCCTTTGAGAGATGTAACTCTGTGTCCCTTTATTTATAACAAGGTGATATCAGCTTCACTTCTCTGTCCATGTGCACATAAGGTATAAGTGGTTTACTGTTTCTCAAGCAACAGCTCTCAAGTTTTGGTAAAATAACTAAGGAAACGTTCTTTTTATGACTTCTCCGTAGCTTGAAAGAAGCAGTGAGGTTTCTACTATATCAACGTAGTTCTAAAAAAGACAAAACCTTTCAGTAAATACCAAAAGGTATACATGCTGGCAGTTAACAGCAGCAAGTAGGATGCCTAAAAGTATTAGTGTATGAAGGGAGCAAATCCAGGCACTTTTCTTCCTGTGTTTGTGAACATTCAGACTGGTCTTCCAGAGGTCTTACTTAAAACTGAGTACCCTGGGGCAAGGAAGGGTTTACTCTCTTTGTCTTGGTACCTAGGAGGCCATATCTGGCTACTGTGTCCAGCTTTGGGCAAGATACTGGCAAAACAGGATGGTCAAGGAGGACCACTAGGAAGGTTATGGAGGATGTGCAAAGAGAGGTCGTTTGCACGACCCAGAAAAGACAAGGTAAAGGGGGTCTAGTCGCTCTCTTTCTCTATTTAATAGTTGTTAGGGAAGGCTGTGACAGGCTGTTCTTGGAAGTGCACAGCAAAAAAGTGAAAGGTGATGGTGAAAAGCTGGACTGTGCACTAGTGTGTCACTAGTCATCTCACTGGGAGCTGGGGCCTCAGTCCACTGCAGACACAGGAGTGTGATTTTTGCCTCACTTGGTCATGCCACCAAGCCCTTGGGTGTGCCAGGGGACCTGGCACAGGCTCTCCTTGCAGACTCCCATTTTTCTTAGCTCCCCATTGCAATGAAGCAGAAAACAGGCTCCTGTAGAGGGCAATGCAGAGCAGCACCAGCATTTCGGCTACTGCCTGTATTTAATGTTTTTGTGCGAATGTGAAGCACGTAACGGTCTCAGTCTGAGTAAACTGGCAGTGCCCCATCCAGCAGTGCATCCTGCAGCTCCATACAGTCTGGGATCATCGGTGTGTGTAAGCTTGCTTGTTGTCCTCCCAGTGTCTTTACAGAAGGCTTTCAGAGACCCATATTCACATGCTGAGTTGGCAAGATGCAGGCAAGGCCATGGCAATGGTATCTGGCCTGTCACACCTTGGAGCAGGAGGATGGGCCAGAGTCCTGCTGAAATGCTGGCAGATCGTGGCATCCAGCTGAGGGAATGAGAGGATACAAAGAGGTTTGCTTCAGTTCGTCTGGCATATTAAGAGACAGGATGAGTCCAGCCCTCAAAAGCATGTTTCTGAGGCAAAAGTGCTCATTTAGGAGATCAGAGCTCAGCCAGATCCTGGAGCTTTGATTTCTAGAGGTGCAGAGGTAGACAGAAGAATCACCTAAGATAAATAACCCCATTTCTGCCTTAAAGTGCTTTCCCAAACACTCATGAATCAGTCAGAGCTGTGGACTGTATTCATGCACAGCCCTCTCAGTTTCTGGTGCACACTGAGCCTGTTAATTTTGGCTTGTAGTAGCATCATCTGCCCTATATGTCGGTGATACAGGCTGCTCCAGGCTATAACTTTACACTGTCCCTTCTGCCTGAGTTGGCTGTATAGAAAATTACCCTCCTAATTCCAGGGTGTGGGTCTCAGGGTGGCACATCAAGGCTATGGGGAGAGCTGATGCAAGATGGAGATGCTTTCACAATGAGCAAGACAAAAGCTGGGCTGAAACTTTTAATAACAGCTGTCATCTGCTCCTATGCATGCCCCTGTATTAATGCATCCTCTAGGCTCAGCAGACACTACAGATGTGCACTGGGCGGGGAGGGATATATTCATCCCCAGAGGAGATCCCACCTTTGGAGCTGGACACTGGCCATCCTGACTGCAGGTCAGACTGCAAACGATGGACCTGAGTGTTTGTCAAAGGAGAGGGTTTCTCGAAGAGAGGTGTGTCAGGGCGTGGGGACTCCTCACCTACGTCATTGCCCAAGGGACAACTTTGGAATTGCAGCTCTCCTGGCATTTTTGCCAAGGGCGCTATCTACTGATTAAGCCCTGACTATCTTGATAGTTCTCCTGGGAACTGTTTGCTATACCTGGCTGTGGCAACATTAGCTGCTCTTGAATCCTCCGCCAGCTCTTCGCAGCAGGAAACACACATGCTGGAGTGCAAACAAAGCCAGGGGCAGGTCCTGTGCACCCTGCAGTGTGGTGAGGTGGGGTGCCCCCAAGCTGGCCAGGAGCAAATGGGCACGCCTTGGCATATTTGATGGCTAATTTTCAAGAGCAGGCAGGCTGGCTTTCTGCTGCTATTAAAAGCTGTGGAGAGGATGTACAGAGCGTTCTGTGCTGGCTTATAAGCACCAAGTGGTTGCTGTTGATGGAGAGAGGTGGTTTTCTGAGTGGCAGGTAAGTGCTTTTGCCATGCTTGCACATGTGCAACATGCAGGGCTGCTGGCATTTGTTGGCTGGACAAAGTCCTGCTGGTAAATCTGCCCTGGATATGTAGCCTTGCCAAAAATCAGAAGGAGAAAGGGAAAAGAGCAGGAGAGGAGCTGCAAAAAGCCTAATTCCTATGGGTGATGGGGAGCCAGGGGTTACATCCCAGCAGGATGCTTTGGTCTCCTCACATGGGCTGAGCGGCGCTGGTCCAGCACAGGTCAGGGCTGCAGGAGGGATGCAATGGGGACATATCTTTGGCGCTACAGCTCCACCTCTCACTTACAAATTCTGCTGTCTAAGCACAAGATGGCCACTGAAGTTCATACCCCTTGGACCCCAGGGCCAGAAAAGCTCTGGGGGATCCTTCCAATCTTAGGTGGGTCATCCCAATGCTGGGGGGACTTGATGGTGCTCCTGTACCCCTCAAGGCATTGTCCTAGGGACAGGCTGTGGGGAGAAACAGATGCTCTGATGGATCAGCAAACCACCCCACCTGCCTGATCTCTAATGGGGAATTGGGCAGGCAGTTTGTCAGGCAACCAGTTCAGGATATGTGATGTTATTTGGGCTGTGTTGTGTAGGAGGCCCTGTTGTTGCCTGCCTTGGAAGTATTCAGAGCATCGATGCCACTTCAGCAAAGTTGTTTTTTGCTATAGGGCAAAAAATAGTAAAGTAGCCTCCATAAGCTCATTTCTAGATACAAAGAGCGGCTTAATATGCTGCACATCACCCCCTAAAAGGTGCAAGTGGTCTGCCTTTTGGCACCCACTTTGCGCATTCCCACTTGGCTCTTGTGAACCTCCCAAAGCAGCGGGGCTGCATGTTTGGCTGCTCTGAAGGACCTGGCATTGCATGCTCCTGCGTGCTTGCTCCTTAGAAAATGCAGCCCTAGCTGTGTTTTCAGACTAGCTCAGCCTTATCTCAGCGCACCAAGAATGCAAACACCAGTGCTGGTGTAAGAGTAAGCCATGAGGCTGCTCCAAACCCTGGCAGGACAGAAGATAGTGGGGAGGCAGTGCAGCTCCTCTGGCACAGGCAAAGGGCTCTCCTTCGGCTGTGGATACCTTCCAGTGTGGTTCGGCTTGGTTTTGCTTCCCAAGAGACTGCACGCTTTGCCTGCTTTTTGCAGCCAAAAGGTGAGTTTTGCTTTGTTTCTAAACATGTCAGGTTGTAGAATCAAAAAGAAGGTTAAGAAGCCCCTTCATTGCATGCGATGCTGGAGGTCAGGATGGCTGCATTAATTACAGTCTGCAATGAACGTGATATATTCTTCTACAGGTTTTCCATTTGAACAAGGTTTTCAAACGTGCCTGGTGTTAATCTGTAAGGAAGCTGGTTTTAAAGTGCACACACGTGCACTAACTTGACTGTAGCTGTAATTTACTCAAGCAGATTCCATAAAGACATGAAAATAAACCGGTGTATATAGAATCAGAAACATTTTGGTTGGAAAAGACCTTCAAGATCATCAAGTCCAACCATTAACCTAACACTGCCAATCCCACCACTAAACCACATCCCTAAGCACCTCATCTACATGTCTTTTAAATCCCTCCAGGGATGGGGACTCTGCCGACTCCCTAGGCTGCCTGTTCCACTGCTTAAGAACCATTTCAGTGAAGAAGTTTTTCCTAATGGCCAACCTAAATCAAGATTCATGCAATGCTGTGTGTGTTAAACACAGGCATTCCCTGTGGATTATTCCCTGCCAGGAGAAATAAGGACAGTCAGCCAGGTGGATGGGTGCAGACCGAAATGCAAAACCCACTGGTTCTTGGAGGAAAGCTGCAATGTTGAGGATAGACAGGAGCAGGGGAGTCTCTCTCTGAGATCCCTCTCATCTGAGGGATACCCAGAAGCCATGAGAATGAGGATTCATTGACAGTGGATTTTGGCATAGCCAGAGGACTGTAATGTGTGTTATTTACCTGTGATGCATAAACTGTGATTCGTGATGTAGGTGACTTGCTTCAAATAGTCTAGAACTCAAATCAGATTTGAACGGAGGGGCTGTACAAACTGAAAGCTGCAGGTTTAGGGTTTTTTTTAATTATTATTTTTAAAAATCCTTTTGTCAAATGAGAAGACTTAGTCCCCGTGCAAGCTGAGCCTGTATTCTGATTCCCTGCAGGGCTGGGCATGCATGGTGGGCTGCCCTGAGAGGGGATCCATTTGGCCATGCTGCCAATAACCTGGACCAAAGACCCCAGCATTTGTAGGGTCAGTCTGTGATGTGCATGGGTGCAGCACCCTGGCAGGTTGAAATACTCCCTTTGGTGACATTTACTGAAAAATCCCAGTCCACCTTCCTGACACACATCTCTCACATACACCTCGGAGGAATTATCACACAGCAGTTAACAGTGCTGTAGCACACTAGCTTTCGTAGTAATCTCTCTTGTAGTCTCCCACCCATTTTCATCCTGCACTTGAAACACTGAAATTGCCCTCAGAAAAGAAATATCTTTTACAAGATGGGCCATCGAGCCAGCATGCTGTCTGCTGCATCTAGAAAAGTAACCCGCTCAGCAGGGTAATCTATTCAATGGCTGGGATTTATTTTTAACATTTGCTTCTGCAGTCGTTTTAACTTGAGCAGGGAAGTGAACATTTTGATAACAGCAGCCTCCAGGTCAAATGTGATGAGAATTCATAACTCACCACATAGGGGTTTTGGAAAACCAACCAAGCAAAACAATTTCCCAGAATGAGACGATGTAGATTCATGTTTCTTTTCACAATGTCGTACACAGAGCCAGTATCCATCCGAGTGTCTACTTATTCTCTCTCCACAATTTGCAAATAAAGTGCCTCCCAGACTATTTTAAATTTGAACGACTATTGTGAGCATGGTTTTGCTAGGCTGCTCTTAAAGACCTGAGACATCGGATCTTTAGGCCATCAAAGAAGAAATATTAACCTGGTAATGGCAATGTCCTGATGATCCCATTTCTAATCAAAGCAAAGCCTGGGTTTTCTGCTGCAAGCAAACATTGCCAAGACAGTGGCATCAAGATTTTAAAATTGCAAGGAACAGAGGAAGAAAGGGAGCTGCAGTCCCTGGACTGCACTGGAGCAACAGAACAGAACAGCAGGAGGCATGGTTTCGTTCAGAGCTAGGACCAGGAAAAAAATAAAAGCCTAAAAATCTGGCCAAGCTGAGATTGGTGAAGGAGCTACTAAGAGGTGACTTTTTCTTTCCGTTTTATTTTCAAATGGCTGGAGTAAGTCAAAAGCATGTGTCTGAGAAAGAGGCAGGAGGGGAACGTGGAAAGAGATGCTGTAGTTCAAGTTATATAGTTTATTTTAATCTCACTTCTGCTGGTGTTTCTCAAGACGTGTTGTGCTGGGCTTAGCAGTGGGTATTCATGCTGCATCTGAACATTGTTCTGCAGCACAGGCTGCTTTATCTGCAAGCTTGGGGACAAGTTGTTTCCAAACTGCCTGCATTTGCTCTCTGTTCCCTGTCTTCCATCCAAATTCGATATCTGCAGGGAGGCCCTGGGCACAGGGTGCTGTCTCTCGCAGCAGGAGCATTTCTGCAGAGTGCTGGGGAAATGAGACAAAGTAGGAGAACAATAGGAAAAATCATAATAAAAAAGTCACGTTCCCTCCTCTGCAGGCTGCTTTGTCCAGCAGATCATACCCACAGCCACGTTAGTGCCTGGTGGCTATAGTTTTGTCACCACTTTCACCCCTGGCATCTTCTCCCATGCCATTGTGGGAACCCAGGGTGTAATGAGAAACCCTGTGCTGTGGCAATGGAAAACAACAAAATCTGCTACGTGGTGTGGAAAGCTGTACTGATGGGAACAGTCATTGCTTTAATATTTAATTTGATGAGATCTAGCTCTGAGAAATGGATCAGGAGCTGCCATAGCTTCAAGCATGTGCTCAGCACTTGCAGGGGAATTTCCACGGGGTTTGCTATGCTGCAGACTTATCTTTATTCTGGCTGAGTGACATGGTAATGCATCTCATTAATTATCTGAGCACACAGAGCTGTGTTTCCTCCCATTCCCTTTAATTAATCAAGCTTTAAACACTTCCAGGGGTCACTTGGACTTTGGGTTGTCATTTAAAGTGTCTCCCCTCTGTTGGACCCTGGCTCAAGATCTCTGCAGAGCAAATATGGGCTGCTCAGATGCAACCAGGTGGCATTTTAGGAGGGAATTTCCTTTTCTCACAAGCTTGTCAAACAGTGCAATGCAGATAAGAGTCAACCCTGCCTCTCACCATCAGGAACTCCCTGGTGCTGTATGGGCTCATGTAGTGACACCAGGAATGAGGAGTTGGGCCAAGCTGATGTAGGCATGAGATTGTTATCACTTAAAACCTGTCCCCTCTTTGTCCTTTTAGGTGGGTCCTGTTGGCCCCAAATATTTTCTGGGACTACGAGTCAGCCTGCATCAGAGACAGTTTTCCTCCGTGCATCAGTCTGCTGCCTTCAGAAATCCCTTTGCTTATGTTCCAGACAGTTTGGGTGTCTTCACCAGGGAACTGGTCTGTAAGGGGGTCCAATTGCCACTGTGATGGCAAACAAACAAGCTGGAGATGTAGATTTGTCAGAACTATAATCCAGGTAGGTCCTAGTTCCTTGCTTCTACAAAACTCTGCTTTCTATCCTTACATCTGCCTCTTTCTGGACCTTCCGCAGCTCCAATCCCTGCAGAACCTGAATCCCTCATGGGAAAAGACTTTGGTGCCTACATGCTAATGTTTTAGCTTTGGCTGACATGTCAAGACTGTAATCATTACTGTATTGTGTCCGAGTGAGATGGAGTTAATTTTCCCCACAGTAGATCTCACAGTGCTGTGCTTTGTATTGGAGCTGGAAGGGTGCTGGTAACACCCCCATGTTGTGGCTACTGCTGAGCAGGGCTTGCACAGCACCAGGGCCATTTTTCCAGCATTCCCCTGCAGTGGGATGGGGTGGAAAAGATCTTGGGAGTGGACACAACTGGGACAGCTGACCCAAACTGACCAAAGGGATATTCCATACCATATGACATCAGCTCACCAATAAAAGCTAGGGAAAAGGGGGAGGAGGAGAGGCATCTGCTTGTCTTCTGGAGTAACCACTATGCATACTGGAGCCCTGCTTCCTGGCAAAGGGGCTGTTTGTTGTCTGCTGATTGGAAGTAGATAATAAGTCTTGTTTTCCTTCAATTCTGTGTGTGGCCTTTCCTTTGCTTTCATTACATTGTCTTTATCTTGACTCATGAGGTGGGTTTTTTTCCATCTGATTTTCTTCCCCTTGTCCTGCTGAAAGGGGAGGGGAGCAATAGAGTGGCTTGGTGAGCACCTTGGACCCAGCAGAGGCAAACCCACCACAGTTACCTTCCCCTCGCTGGCACTCACAGCCTCCTTGGCCACCTAATTCCATTGGCACATTTTGTTCCTCAGATCCCCTGGACATCTTCTGCTTATGCACAAGCATGTTTTGGCATGATGCTGCAGTTCTTGTGAACACTTTTCTACACCAGCCTGGCCCAGGGATTGGATTGGGGGTCCTTGCATGCAGGGAGTTGATCCTTCTCACCTTGCTCTCCCTGCTCTCCCCATTGGTCCTTCTCTCTCTGTTAAACCAGTGACTGCATAGCTGTGCCATTCCTTTCTCCTGCATGTTCCTTCTGCAACACCTCTCCTGTTCCCCCCTGCCTGACTAGGAGGTTGTTACAGTTTAGGGTCAGGGAAGCCTGCTAAACCTATGACAGACGCTCTCTGTTAACCCCCCTCCCTCCCCAAAGGGGAAGAGAAAGGGAATAAGGGAGACTTGGCCATTAGAAAAGGGAACTAGAACAGCCTTAATGAAAATAATAATAATATATACAAGTATATACAAAATGAGTAGTGAACCCAACCCCCCGGTGGCAGTTATGTCACAGTCAACACTGATGTGGTACAGCAGGCACCAGGAAAGTCCCAGACTGGGCCCAGCAGCACAGGGGATCCAGGTTCAGGAGCTGGATTCCAGTGATGGATTCAGGAATACACAGATCAGGATCAAAGGCAGAACAGACAGAGTCCTCCTGGGACACTGGCTGTGGAAGAAGCCACAAGAGCCGAGCTGAGCAGGGCTTGACCCTCCTGATCCCTCAGCTATACCAAATATGACGTATATGGGATGGAATCCCTCGCTGGTCAGTTTGGGGTCACCTGTCCTGGCTGCCCCTCCCGGCAGGTGCAGCCTTTCACTTTCTGCACCCCCCACGTGGTGCACAAGATCCAGCAGTGGCCTTGGTCTGCACACCCACCCTCGGTACTAACTCTGAACACCGGGTGTTGTCACTGCCAGCAGCAGCCACTGCCTGGGAAAACAGGCTGCTGACTTCAGACAGTGCCGGTAGCTGGAAGAACTGAGCTGGAAAGTAAAATCACTGAACAGAATTGTTCTGTTCTCAAACCAGGACAGGGGTGAAGAGAAGGGACCCCAGTGTTTCATTCCACAGAGAACAGCCCTCTGAACTGTGAGACATGTCACCAGGCTTGTCCTGGGTAAAAGGCTTGAGTTCCACCAAACTACCTTCATGCTATGCTGTCCAAAGCCATGTCCTACCATTTCCCAGTCCTGCTAATTAATAACACTGGCACATATTGTCTCTCCATAGCATCTATGTCTGAGGCATGACCCCAAAGGCCCACGGAAAGCAAGAATGTTGAAGAAAATCCAGATATGCCTCTGTTTCTTCTTTGTCTCGGGTATTTTGTATGAGATCTCCCTGCTGTCTGGCTGTTTCTCCTATATGCCTATGTCCAAGCACTTCCTGACACCTGAGCAGGTCCTGAGCCTTGGCAAAAGCATCATTTTTCTTGAGACAACAGAGCGCTTGGAGCCACCTCCGCTGGTGTCCTGCTCTGTGGAGTCTGCTGCCAGGATTTACCAGGACAGACCAGTCATCCTCTTCATGAAAGGACTTACAAATGACACAGCACTGGAGATGAACTCCAGCTATACAGCCTTCTCACTTTTGTCTTCTATGAAGAATGTCTTCATTTTTCCTCTCCAGATGGAAACTGTCTTCCAGGAGACCCCTCTGCTTCAGTGGTACAACCAGGTGAGCATTATAATAAGGGGAAAACAGGGAAATAAGAAAATAGTTACAAATAGGGGAAGGAGGAAAGGTCTGAAGCAGACTTAAAATTAATAAAGGAACAGAGGACTAACTATGTGAAATTAGTCTTTTGTTTGTTTGGTTTTGTTCAGAACAGATTAATTTGTGCCTTATTTCGCAGTGTATTAATCTGTCTGTTTATTGAACACATTACCAGCATTTTCTCCCCTATCTGGAGAATCAGATTTTTTGGCAAACAAACATTGCTAAAAATAGTTTGCATACATGTTTTGATAAAACATCACTTAATAATCTTTCTCCACAGAAGCTGGCTGAACAAAATGTGCTGCACAAGTCATCTGAGGACTTGTTAATGCTGCACACACTCCCACAGTAGAAAAGACAGGAGAGAATTCAACTTTTGTAGTAGGATATGCAAAACCAAGGCGGAATCTTGTGAACTCCACCCTGGAAACCAGTTCCTGGCAAACTGCTTGCAAGCAGCTTTTATCAAATTTCTGTGGCTCCATCTATGTGCAGGGCAGGCATATTGCCTCCAAACTCTTCCTCCTCCTGAGAAAAAATTACTCCAAGTACCAACAGTGCCAATGAAAAGCCTCCAGCCTGTTTCAAAGAGCTGGGAGTGCTCAGGGAGTGTGTTAAGTGGGTTGTGTCCCACTGAAATAGCAGGCAATGATTCATGATATCATTGATTTAACATTGTCGGTTCCATCAAAATTCTCGTGAAATGTTCCTGCATTCATTCGTACTAACAAAACATTGCTCTGCACTGCCCCCTTCTCTTACTCCAGTAAAGTTCAATTGGTGGAGGAAGAAAAGGCAGCCACTGACATTTGCAGGCGTGCAGGTGCAGTTTTATGGTTCCATTTGCATCCAATGGATGGAAGGGGTCCATTCTCTGCCGGTGGCATCACTGTTTCACCTTTGTAACTCTGCAGGTAGACCCGGAGCAAGAGAAGAACTGGGTCCATGTCAGCTCCGATGCCAGCAGACTCGCACTCATTTGGAAGTATGGGGGGATCTACATGGACACAGATGTCATCTCTATCAGGCCCATCCCTGAGGAAAGCTTCTTAGCAGCGCAGAAGTCGCAGTTTTCCAGCAATGGGATCTTTGGCTTCCCTGCCCACCACAAATTTATTTGGGACTGCATGGAGAACTTTGTTCTCAAGTACAATGGGAACATCTGGGGGAATCAGGGGCCCTTTTTAATGACAAGGATGCTCAAAGCCATCTGCAATCTCACAGATTTTGAAGGCACTGAGGACCACAGCTGTCAAAACATCTCCTTTCTCAATCCTCAGCGTTTCTACCCCATACCCTACCCAGCCTGGAGACGATACTACAAGGTGTGGGACAAGAGCCCTACTTTCAACCACTCCTATGCGCTGCACTTGTGGAACTTCATGAACCACAACCGGAAAGCTGTGGTTGCAGGCAGCAACACATTGGCTGAAAAATTGTACAAAGCCTACTGCCCCACCACATATGAGGACCTGATCCAAAATGCAGAGCTGAGGGATTTCATAAACTCTAAGGATGCTGCATGACATGATGTGAGGATACTTCCAGCCCTCCCTATCCTGGGGCCAAAACACAGTCACCATTGGTGTCAGCAGCTGGCTTTGTAGGAGGAAGAAAGACCTTTTCACAACCACCATCCCTGCTCACTTGGGACACTAAGGAGCATGTGCAGAATGGTGGTGGGTATCCATCGGACATAGCCTCCAGTGACTTTTGCCTCAGTTCTGTTTCCTTATAGGTGCTCATAAACCAAACCTTCCTGAGTCAAATGGATTTACAGGACTTACTAGTGAGCTTTTCCAAGGGGAAAGTTCCTAAAGAGGTGCATGGCCTCCTGGGAGGAGTTTCATCTCTGCACCTCTTGGTGCTGTTAGCAGCTACTCATGTCAGGAAAGTTGCAAACACAACAGGCTTTGCACTGGGCTGAAGCCTCTGAGGCAAGTGTAATGCAAATGCATAGCAGAGGATAGAGGACAGTAATTGCTAATGAATTGAAGCCCAAACCACTGTCTTTTCATTAATCTGTGTTTTTCTCACGTGAACTTTACACCCTACGTTTTTGAGAGGGACCTTACCAGTGCAAACAAAAATAAAACATTTAAACTACCACTCCCCTGAGCTTGCTTTCCCCTGCAAGTCCCTGGAAAATCCAGTCCTGCTTTTCAAATGCTTGTGCTCCCTCACTTTTACTTTGGCTCATTCCAGGAAGGGGCTGCCCTGGCCCATCCTCTGAAGTCAGTTCTGGCTGCAAAGTCACATCTCTGGAAAGGAGATGCTGAGGCACCAAGACAGGATAGGGATGGCCCTCCAGGACTCCTAATTCCCTTTGAAATAAAGGAAATGGAAATGAGGTGCAGCAGCTAGGTCACCCTTTTTCAGCTCTGCAAAAATCTGTATTTAATCCCCACAGGGCATCCAGTGACTTTTTTCCTGCAGGAGAGCATTGCATCCCCTTGCATTTACTCTTTTCCCAGGGCAATGGTAATCCACCTAGCTCCCTGGAAGGAAGCTCAGCTTGCACATATCTTCTGAGTCTGTCTGAACAGCTGTTTCTAACTTGGGAGCAGAAAGGCGGGGGTGGATCGGTGGCCTGTCATCAAATGTTTGCCATCTGCACAATGCTATCTTCTGTAAACACAGCAGCTCATGAGCATTCTGCAATCAGCAGCCTGGTTTTCACAGCTAGAAATCACAGTGGGATTAATCCGGAGAAGAAAACCCTCCGCGCACAGGGTTTATGTGCACTTCATGCTGTGGTCGGACATGGAGCTCAAGTCTCCTTCCAGCCCCATGTGTCATTCCCTGCCCACCCGCAACTGCTGAAGTCACTTGTGCTGCACCAGCTTAAGGGCAGGTGGTGCCAAGCCAAGCACTGCAAGTTGTCAGAGCAGCAACGTGGTGTGGGGGAATATTTTGCCATTCCCTTTCCCAGGGTGAAGCTCTCATGGCTCAGTCCGGGGCCATTAGTTTCACACCCCAGTGATGTAAACTGGTTTAGCTTTTCTCCCTTTTCCCTCACTGCCTGCTCCCTTACAGGAGGTTTTGCCTGCCTATGGCACAGGGAGGTGCTTTTCCTCCATGACTTTGACTTCCCTGGGCTGAGGGGATGCAGGGGAAGAGTGTAGGGTTTTAGCCCAGAAAGTCCTCCCTGTTTCCTGCACAGCTTTGGACAGCTGCTCCCAGCCATCTCTTGCTACCCACATTCACTGCTCCGCTCCCATCCTCATCCTCTGTCTTTAATTTATCTCTCTGTCCCTGGAAACAAGTGAGTATTTGCCTTTTTCTGTCCCATGGCTTGACTCTCCAGGCTCCCCTCTCTGGGCAATGGCTGTGTCCATGGAAGGGACAGGTATGGGGGAGTTGCAGACACTTGACCTGCTCGACCTCCCTTTGCAGATGAGCTGAGGTGAGAAGCATTTCTGAGTCTCTGCTGTGTTACTTAGAGGCTGCTCTGCAGATAAGGTCCAACCCAATCTCATTTTTCTCTCCTGCCTGTTGTTTACTATTGGAACTTTTAGTAAAGCAGGGTTGATGGCAGCAAGCACATCTGACCTCAGTGAGCATCCTGCATTGGGGGCTTTCTCCTGCAGCTGCCCAAAAGCTTCTGCTGCTCTGTATGAACCCCACAAGATCCCATTTTGCTGTGAGAGGAGAAGCTGGGAAAGGGAGGTGATGGCTGCTTTTGGGAAGGGTTCAGAGGAGAAAGGGAAGCTGCTTGAGCAGGTCACGGCCAGAGTCTGGGTCTCCTAGCACCTCTTTGCTTCATGGTAAGGTGTCGCCCAAAGGTTGCAGGCTCCCAGATCAGCAGGGGAGCAGAAAGATGATGGCACCTAGGGCACCCTTAGACTTTGCAAGGAGTGAAGAAGCCTTGAGGAAAGTGAGGAGGGTCCCAGGGTGGTGGTATAGAAGGGTGGAGAAGGAAACAAAGAGAGATTTCCCTGCCAAAGGCTAAGGACTGCAGAGAAAAGAACCATGCAACAGCCCAACACGGCAACTGAGAGCTGGGACAGCAAACACACCATCTACCAGCCCGGAAAATGAAAGCCCATCATGCTGAGACCCAGATCTACCAGTACTTCAGCAGAGCTGTTTTTTGCCCAGTGGAGTGGAAATGGTGCTGGTGACCACCTTCAGCTCTCAGCTGGGTGGTGCTAGCTGCTGCCTCTGCAATTGACCTGCACCTCCCTAGGATGATGTCCTTGTCACCCAGTGGGCAAAATCTCAGTCCTAGTGAAGGAGTAACAGCATTTCCTTTGTGGGTGATAAAGATGGCTTTTGCCAGCAGCTCCATCTCATCAGCTGATATTGCATTACATTACAACTTGGAAGTCAAAATGCTCTTAGTGCTTTACACAAACTGAGGACTTGACCCAGGCAAATGCAAGTAAGAACTGAAGAGAAGAAATAGAAATCTTCGTAGCTGGGTTCCCAGGTTGCCTAATGCAGTGGTTTCACCGTACCAACATCCTGCTGAAGCCATGGTTGCATTGTCTGAGATTTTATACATAGGATTTTGTAAGAAATGGAGGGGAAACACCAGCAGGCTCCAGCACCCACAGGCATGCCTGAAGCAGGCAAAGGAGCAATCGCAGCCATGCTGCTAAGCAGCGGGTTGGCACTGGCAGCCAGCTGATACACAGCTGGCTTTGGTGCGTGAAGATGTTACTGTTACCACGGTTATGCAACACAGCCTAACCCCCAGAGTGTGCAGTAGATCATTAGGGGACTTTTAATCAGTGATCTCTGCAGCCCCCTCCTCTCAAGCAGTCATTAGCTCATGCAACAAAATCTCACCTTCAGGGACCATGCACCATTACCAAACGGGTCTACATGTGGCTGTGAGTCGGTGCTGTATTTACACCCGTACATACACATGTGTGTATATATATATGTATGTATGCACGTGTTATGTATGTACACTTTGCTTGATGTGGTGAATGGGGGTTGTTTGACATTGCAGTGCTGATAACAATATATGTATCACAGCAGTAATAACAGTAATGATCTTTGCTGGACAAACAAGCCTGGAAGGGAAGGGGATTGCTGATCTGGTGGCATTAGGTAAGCACTAAAAATAATAAAATATAAGCCAGTTTCCTAGAGGGAAACTGTGGCTACCTACAATGTCATACTGATCCACAGCCATTCCCAGAGGCTTTCATGTCTTGTCTGCATCAGTGGGGGAAAGACTGAGAGACCTGTGGTCTTTAGTCTGGAGAAGACTGAGCAGGGATTTAATAAATGTTTATAAATATATGAGGGCTGAGTGTCGGCAGGAGGGGGGCAGCCTCTTCTCACACATGCCCTGTGATAGGACAGGGGAAATGGACATAAGCTAGAGCACAGGAAGTTCCACTTCAACATGAGGGGGAATTTATTTACTGTAAGGGTCACAGAGCACTGGAACAGGCTCCCCAGAGAGGTTGTAAAGTCTACTTCTCTGGAGATTTTCAAAACCCATCTGAATGTGTTCCTTTGTGACCTGTGCTAGATTATATGGTCCTGCTCTGTCAGGGGGGTTGGACTCAAAGATCTTCAGGGTCCCTTCCAACCCCTGAAATCCTGTGATCTCTTCCAAGGTTAGCTGGAGCCCTGAAGCAAGGCTTTTCTGTCTCCTGCCATATTGAAGGGGAATAAGAGACAGAAGAGTGAGAAAGTAGAGAGAGGTAGGTAAAACTGATGCAGAGCTAAGAAGTGCTTAAAAGAACCACCCAGTTCAATCCAGACTGGTTCAGAGCAGGTGTTGGACCCTAGTATTTACATGCAACAGGGAGAGACCCCAGGGGGAGATGGGACTACAGGTTAAAAGGTATTTAGGTGCTTGATGAGGTGATTCAATGGACTAGAGAGAGGCAGAGATAGAGATGTGAAAGGGCTCATGCAGGGCGGTAGACCACCTGTCTCTGAGAACTTTCCAGGCTTTGCAATAGATGTGAATGCTGTTGAGCTGGACTGAGAGCAAACCAGCCTTATAAGGAAACAAGAAGCACTGAGGAGATGAAGCAACCCCAGCAGTGAAAGTAGCAGAGATCCTGGTGTAGGGGTGGAAAGACAGTCCTAGGGGATGGAGAATGTTCACAGGCTTGCAGAAGTCCCTGGCTGTAGTATCAGCATTGACTGGCTCCACCCTGTGCATCCCCAGAGAACTCCTGACAAGCCCTGTGATTACTCCAGCATTTAAAAAAAAAAAAAAAAAAAAAAAAAAAGTGAGAACAGGGTCCCAGGACACATGCAGGCACCATGAAAAGTGCCTGCTAGGCTCTTGGTTTGAAAACCCTGCATGCAGGGCTGGCTCAGCCTGGCAGCCCCTTGCCCTTGCTCTGCCCTGCCCATGTCACCATCACCCTGGGTGCCTGGTAGGGCTGGGTCTTGAAGAATTGCGTGTGGGAGCCTTGGAGTCTCCCAGTTGCAAAGAGCATTTTGGGGACTAAAACTGAGGGGGGGAAGGTTGATTTGGGCACTCTTCCGGCTGCAAAGAGGCAGTGATAACCACTGCCCCCTCTTCCCAAGAGTTAGCAGAGGAGAGCCTAGGAACGCCTGGCTTTCTTGCACCATGCTGCTGATAACAGACAACCTAGCCTTTGTAAAATAAGGATTAAATGTATTATGAAAAAGTTACATTTTGTAGAACTTCTGTTAGTTTGAACTTCTGTTAGCTTTTCCTCACACCAGATGCAACAAGTATCCTCCGCGTTTGATAAAGGAGCTAAACCAGAGCAAACCGGCTTGATGGTTCAGCGGCCAATTCAGACTGTGGGGAGCATATGCCCTAAGCCAAATTCAAAAGCTCCTCGGTGAAGAAGACTTTGAGCCTTCCTCCAAAGACCCTCAAAGAAGACCCTCAAGGGGCAGTGCGCATGCACTGAAGGAGAGTGGACTATGCAAACGGATTCCGGGAAATTAAACCCTCCTATTCCAAGAAATGCTACGCATACGTATCTATTTCTCACATAAAAGCTGCATAATTAGTTCTCTAGGGCGCACACATTTTAGGAGGAGCGATCCCCTGTGTGTCCAGCGCTCTAATAAAGAAAACCTGCTTCATAGACACCTTGGCTACTGAGTTTCAGGTGACTTCTTTCACTGTTTCGCTGTTACTGATGATAGTAATGGCAGTGCTGCTGTGAGCATTTCTCTGGGTTTCCCGCCGCTTTTCGTCCCGTCGGAGCTGCGGAAGCGGCTGTAGGCTCTGCAAAGAGGCGCCGGCACGTGCAGGGCAGCGGATTGGCTGCGAGTCCCGTTGCCATGGTACCCGGCACGCGCAGCAACGCCCCCACCGCTCCGTGTCCCCGCGCGCACAGCCTGTGCGGGACACCGGCTGCACCCAAAGCTGTGGCAGGGGGCAAAAGAACTTCCTTTCAGAAAAAAAATGTTTGGTTTTTTTTTAATTAAGTATCTTAGAGGATGCAGGTTGGGTGTAGACGAGGGGAAATTGTAACGTGGGGCAGCAGCAAATCCCTAGCTAAAGACTAAGCACAATATTGAACTGTTTCACAGATTTAAAACTATGCCTTTTAATTGTAGTGGTTTAATTATTGCTTAGGACACAGCTAGGAAAATGAGCAAACACCACTTCTGGAAGCGATGTAGGTTGAAGTGAGAGCAGGGCAGCAGGGAAGGCAGCAGACTGTTGTGATTCAAGTGTGTTCAGTGTTCACAGTGTGTCGTTTTCAAAACAGGCTAATTCTGTTCCCCTAAAACAGCTACACCGAGGAGGATTTTACAGGTGCAGTCAGAATGAGTTAGTGTAAAGAGTTCCACTGTGAAGCTGTGAGAAATCTCCTGTACCAGAAGCAGATGGTGAACAAACTGGCAGAATTTGGCAAAGCAGTAGATAGCTGGATGAGGAGGGAAAAAAAGGAAGCTTGGGTTTTTTTTTTTGCTGACACCTAAGATAAGGTCTGACCTGCTCCCCAGTGCTCACAGTGTGTGCAGGCTGGCAGGCTGCAGTGGAGCTGGCAGACGGCTGTGGGGTCAGTCCTAATGTGTCCCTTTTGCCTTCCAGTGCTTTTCTGCAGACTTTTGCCACCCACCGCACCAGACTGTGCCCAGGACTGCAGAGATGCCAGGGGCATCCCCAGGATTCGCCACCCTGCTGGGCATTCCCCCCTTCCACTTTGAGCCCCGCTAGATCAGTGTGGACTGGCATCGCCTTTGTGCTCTTGATGTAGAGAGGGTGGCCCGGGAGGTGGATGTGGCTGCGCTCCAGGAGCACATCACTGGAGTCACCTTCTGCAACCTGGATGGGGAGCAGTGCCTCCACTGTGGGCAGCCAGTGGACTCCAGCCTTCTGAAGGTGTTTAGGATGGCTCAGCTGATCATCGAGTACCTGCTGCATTGCCAGGAGGTCCTTGAGACCAGCCTGGCCATGCACACCCAGCACCTGCAAGCTGCCCATGCTGAGCTGGTTCACACCCATCAGCAGGCAGCAGACCAGGTGATGAAACTCCAGTGGGCAGAGCAGGAGAGCAGGATATGGAAGAAGCTCATTGTCACACAACAGCCTGTCCTGCAAGCTGGCCCAAACACCCGCTGCAAGGTGTGTAGTGGAAGATATAAGGGGTGTAAAGTGCATCTCAGTGCAGGATGCTCTTTGCTGCACCCTGCCTTTGTAGCTTGCTGTGCTCACACCTTGGCCTCAGAAAAGGTGCCATTCAGCTCTGCTGCTTTCTCTGGCCCTGATTCATCACCTTCATGGAGATTGCAAGGTCCTTGCCAGCCCAGGTGGAAGCTCCCTTTTTTCAGGAGGGGCAAACTACATATAGACAGAGCTGCAGGGTGTGGGAGCGGGGGTTTGTGAATGACCGTCTGGAGAAATATCATGAGATCCCTGTGTTCTGGAGGATATCTTGTTCTAGGGAGACTGGAACCATCTGCCAGACCAGTGAAAGATTTCTGGGTGCTCCTGGATTTGGTAGTTACCTTTTTCCCCTCGATGAACTTTTCCCACTCTTTTCAGCAGGAAGCCTGCTGCATGTGCCTTTTTTGTCTGGTTCTTCCCCACCACCAAATCAACCCACCCATTCACTCCTGGAGACTAAAAGCCAGCCAAACCAGATGATTTAGGTTCCTACAACCCAGTCATCCCTACAAGCACAGGACCCTGTTATAACCAGGACCTTACTGCTGCTTTGGTCCCCTTACTGCACTGCTCTGTTGGGGAAAGGATTTTCTTTTCCTGAGCAGTATCCCTGTACCGTCTCGGCTTCTGCCTTCTCCTTTGGTTTCAAACAGAAGAAACTCCTAATATCCTCCATCTATGTGCTTCCAACACAACAGCCATGTCTCTTAAGGTCTCCTCTTTTGCTTTAAAGCAGCAAAGCTTTGCCTGCCAGGCAGGGGACATGGGGAGTGACCCTTTCTGCAGATTGTACTCACTGCACTGACTTCCCCCTCCCCCTCCAGTGCCACCTCTGCAATAAAGCCTTCAAGAACAGCTCCTTCCTGCGAGACCACCTGCAGCGCCCGCATGTGGAGACCACCAAGGCAGGTGAGCACTGGGACAGCTTCTCCCTTCACTTGCCCAGGCAGATTTTCCCCCACTGAATGTGAGTAGTGGAAATCAGAGTGGCCACAGGAAGCCAAAGACAACTTCTTGGAACTACTTTCTTCTGCATTTCTGTGAATGTTGACTGAGTGCTTTGTGCTTGTTGCCTTTCCCTCAAGTACAGGGAAGATGTGCAGTCAGACACAAGCCTGCGTATGCATTTTGAGCTCATCTCTGTGCCTCAGTTTCCCTAAGGTTCTTCTTCACCAAAAGATCCCATGGGTACGTGAAGGTGGAGCTATGTTGAAGAGCTTGGGAGAGTGTTTCTCTAGAGTTCATCTTCCCCATGTCCCTTTTTTAGCAAGGAATTGAGGCTCCTTTGCAAAATGCTTTGAAAGCTGCAGTCGTAATGTGCTGTGTGAGAGCTGCAGTGCCTTATTACAGCTTCACCTGCAGCCAGTACTTGAACTTGGCTGGAAAAGGTGCTTTTGTTTTTTTGCTTGCAGGTTGAAACCTCAGCCCAGGGCTGGTGCAGTGCAACAGGTTGAGTTCTGCTCTAGAGGCACATTCCCCAGTGCAGCCTGAAATGCCCAAGGAAGGCACTTTTTCTGTTGGATAGAGCAATCCCAATGCAAAGCCATGATGCTCCATGAGCTGCTAATCTTTCAAAGTTTATAAAAATAAAATTAAACAAAAAATAAAAATAAAAGGCCACACAGCTACATTTGTCATGGTTTTTCCTGCAGCTCAGCTGTTTGCTGCTCCACCCTGACACCTTACAGTGGTTGTACTTAATGCTTTAGTAGGATTCTCCACCCCACCCAAAGCAAAATCCCAGTGAGAGCTGGCAGGCCACACCCTTGCTTACAGTGCCTCTGTTTCCCTGGGCTTTACAGAGAAGCGGAAGCTGAAGAAGGTGAAGCAAATGGAGTGTGAGGTGAAGGTGCTGAAGGTGAAACTGCGGGAGGTGCAGCAGCAGCTGGAAATGGGGAAGTTACGTGGGGAGCAGGTATGGGGCGAAGGCATCACTGCCTGTTTGGGGAAAAATGGGGAGAAGAAAAGCGATGAAATGTAAGACATTTTTAAAGCACGGGTGAAAAAGGCACTGAAAAGTATTTTGTGGTGGGATTTGTGTTTAATTCTTTGGAAAATTTGCCCAAGAAAGGAGTGTATAAGCATGCTTGCCCAGGAGGCTGTGCTGCCTCGACCTCCTCATGGTGTGCAGACAGGCTTGGAGCAGCAGTGGGTGTAGTGAGTGACTTGATGCTCACCCCACTAGTGCCAGGGCAGAAGTCCCAGCCCTTGGTGTTTCTGCTCTATAGCCAAGATTTTTCCACCCACGTTAGGAAATGGAGAGAGCTCGGCAGCAAGAAGAGGATGTCAGGAACTGTTTGGAAAAGTGGAAAGAGGAGAGGACAAAACTGCATGAAGAGATAGATGGCCTGAGGCAGCTCTTCTTCGCTGTGTTCAAGGCCGTCAGGAGCAGTGCCATGGAGAGGGTGAGCAGGCACACTCTGCATGCTCTTCAAGGAAGACAACGGGATGTCCAAGCCTCTGCTTCCCCTGGTCCAAATGTCGTTACATGTTCACGGCCCAAAGAAGCCTCATTTCTTTGTTCCTGGGGCACAGAAGGGTTTTGGGGTTGGAAGCAGTGGCTGGCAAGGTTGGGCTTCTCCGTGGGAAAACGGAGCCTCCTGTGGGACACCCAGCTCCTTCCTCTTCCTATGCCAGAAACTGCAAGAGCTTCAGGCAAGAGAGGTGGTGGAGTCCAGTGTGGAGACCCTGCAGAAGAATGACACTGAAGAACAGTGGCAGGAACCAAACCAGGCAGAGCTGTGGAGAGAGCAAGAGAGGATGGCAGTGCAGGTGAGGATTGTGGTACCCATGTTCTTACCCTTAGCGCACTTCCCAGGAGGTGCGTTTGGATGGAGATGGCCCCAGATCCATGAAGCTCTGTATGCATCAGCTTTATGGATGTCTGGTCTCAGGTCAGGTGCAGGTAGCAATGGGCTCCTGCTGGTGTAGAGCACCAACAGTCCAAGTCCAGCAATGGGACCTGGAGGTTGCAGAGGGCATGTCACAGTCCCAGGTCAGCCCTGCTTACTGAAGGGCAGCCCATCTTCAATGGAGCACTGCAGAAGCTCACCATATGGAAAAGCACTTAAACCAAAGAAAATTATTTACCCATGCATCTCACCCTCCTTCTCAACATCTGAAAACATTTGAAGAAGGCTTTAGAATGAATGATACCTCTGAGCATGGAATGAGTTGGGAACAGCACCACTGTTATGCTGCCAACTGTCCTTTGGGACCAGCAGCTGAATTTCTGTGAGCACAGATGCAATTGGGTGTCCATGACCACAAGAAGTCTTCTTGTTCCTTTTTTTACCCCTTTGAATTGAAGAAAGAGAACAAGACACTCCATGACATCCCATTCCAGGACCAGCCAGCAGTTATGGACCATGTCCATCAGCAGACGCATGCCGTCAGCACCTGTTTTGGAGAGCTGCCCAAGAAGAAGAAGGCAAGTGAAATTAAAAAAAAAAGAAAAGAAAAAGAAAAGGAAGCTTTGGCTCATCAAGAGGGTTTAAGCAGATGCTGAACTCTAAGCAGCCTTAAACTATTTTCTGAGTTAAGACTAAACCTAATTTCAAGACCACTCTGTAATGCTTTGCTCTATGAGGTTTTTTTTACACTCATTAAACATGAAGCATTACATAAATATTGCCAGCATCAACCATGCCCACTGGGGTGTAGATCACCAGAGTAACACTTCGCATTACAGTTTGGAGCATCTTTTACTTGTTACCAGATCCGTGAATGGCCTGTGGGGTATAACAAGATGGCAGCTGAGATAGTAGGGATGATACTGTGGAAAGGAAAGGTCATAAACTGACCCAGTACAGCTATGGTCTGCTTAAGGGAAATGGCTCCTGGGGAGTGTATGTGTCCACTTTAGGGTCTTGCTACTGTCTACTCCTTATTTGAATGCATTTAATAATAATACTCTGCAGAGGGAGGAAAAATGATCCAAAATAGTAGAAAAAGAAATGAGCTTTGAATGATGCCCAGTCTGTTTCTTTACAGATCAAGCTGCTCTCTGCAAGCAAATCTGAAGGTAATTATTTCATCTTTAAAGTGAATCAGAGGGAGTCTAGATAAGTTTTTCATAGCTAACAGCACTTTAGACCAGAATGCCTTCTCTGTCTCCCTCTACAAAAGCATGCCATGGAGTCCTCTCCAGGGAGCTGGCTTTATGTCCTTTCACATGAAACTGTGGAGCAGATACTTTCCAGTCCCTTGACTGTCTGCTGCAACAGCATATGCCACAGTTCTGGTTGCTGGCACAAAACTAACTTGTCTCTGGGTGGGTTTTGTGTTGTCGTCATAGCTGAAAGAAATGAGCTTTCAATAAAGCTCTCACAGCACAGGGATGACCATGCCTCCTCCATAATGACGCCAGTGGCTATTTGGATAAAATGAGGAGATGAAGTATGCTGTGGTTTCTTCTTTACAGTCTGGGTCTTCTATAATCAAGTGGCAGGGAAAGAAAACAGGGACTTCTCGGTTCCCTAATACCTGCGGTGCAGCCACAGACCTGGCCAGGTGTTACCTCTCCGAAAACAAAAATATCATAAAACAGAGATGGGTATGAGCAAATACCAAAGGGGTACAGGGTTGGCCCCAGCCCTGAGGGGCAGCAGAGGCCTGTTTGACCACTGACATCCTCCAGCTGGTGACCTTGGTGGGTGAGTGCCCCAAGGGAAACCAGGCCTGGTGCTAGGCCCGGGCCAGCCTTGGATCCTCAAAGGGACAGGTGTGTTCCTACTTTCTGTATAGGAAAATCAGCTGGTGATCAGCACTTGCTTCTGTGCTGTGGATTTGGCTCCTCTTTGACTGCATCCTGGCCTGTATCAGGAATGGTGTGGCCAGCAGGACAAGGAGAGTGATTGTCCCCCTGTACTCACCACTGGTGAGGCTGCATCTCAAGTGCTGTGTTTGCTTTTGAGCCCCTCACTACAAGAAGGACACTGAGGCACTAGAACATGTCCAAAGAAGGGCAACAAAGCTGGTAAATGGCCTAGAGCACATGTCTGATGAGGAGCAGCTGAGAAAGTTGGGGTTGTTTAGCCTGGAGAAAAGGAGACTCAGGGGAGACCTTCTTGCTCTCTACAGCTACCTGAAAGAAAGTTGTAGAGAGGTGAGGGTCAGTCTGTTCTCCCAAGTAACAAGTGATAGAACAAGAGGAAATGGTCTTAAGTTGCACCAAGAGAAGTTTAGATTAGATATGAGGCAGAATTTCTTTACTGAACAGTTATCAGGTGTTGGAACAGCTTGCCCAGGGCAGTGGTTGACTCCCCATCCCTGGAGGTATTTAAGAGTCACGTAGACATAGTGCTGAAGGATATGGTTTAGTCAAGGTCTTCTTGATGTTAGGTTAATGATTGGCCTAGATGATCTTAAAGGTATTTTCCAGTCTAGGATATCCTGTGATCCTGACCCTTCTTTCTTCTCTGCAGTGACCCAGGAGGTGACCAAATTGGTGGCTGATGAAGAGTCGCCAGGTGAGTACCAGAGCTGGGACCATCCCTATCCCAAGAGCTCCGAGATGAAGGCTGGCACTTGGCTTGCAGTGTTGTGCAGTGAAGACAAGGGGGTGCTGGGCAAAGCTGGCAGTGGTGGGTTCACTGAGAGGATGAGCTTGCTGGTTCCCTTTTGGTTGTGTGGAGTGCAAAAGCACCAGGACTAGCCCTGCTACCAGTGCTTCACCTCGGAAAGCTGCCCCGGGCAGGAGGGATTTTGTAAAAGTTGTGGCTGGAATTAATCAAATTAAAGGAGGAAGTTGCCTCTTCGTAGGGATGTAGTCTGCTGAGAGCAACCAGTTGCTTGCTCTGTGACTGTTGGAACCCATCTTCTCAGAGGAAAAGCGTCCCACCAGACCCCTCTCCAGGGCACAACCTGCAAGTCACTGCACTGGTACCAGCATCCACCTTTACTCCAGGAGAAGAGGAGGCCACCCTGGGTAGAAAGCAGAGGCTGCTGGAAGCACTTCAGAGAAATCCAAACCTCCTGAAGCAGTTTCACCCCATTGTGGAGGAAGTGCTGGAGGAAAAGCTGGAGAGCATGGGGGTCAAGAGGGTAAGTCTATCCTGTCAGTGCCATTTGCAATGCCAGCCCTGAGCTGGTGCAGGGACAAAAAGACTGCTCTGAACTGTTGCTTCTTTTTTTGGGGGGGTGGGGAGCAATCAAAACATGTAGTGAAAAATTCAAAACAGGTAGTGAAACAAATCCCTATCTGGAGCAATCACATTCTGAGAGGCAAATGGGAAGGTGGAGGCAGAATCACGCAGTAGCACATGGAAGAGCCACCGTGCTCCCATCTCTGAGGCTGGTTATCAGTATCTCTCCAGAAAATCTTTCTCATGAGCAGCCTTTTGTATGCTACATTACCCAGGGCTCCCTCTCTTCTAGGAAAGGAGGGTGTTTGAGGGCACAGCAGCCCTCACAGGGATTTCAAGGGGATTTTCACTGTCCAAGTCCTTTTCATGCCAAGCATCTTAAATAGCACTTCCTACAATTCTTCCCGAGCTCTCAGTAATGCAACACCCCCACCTAGCACCTTGCAGAGCTGGTGCAAGGGCAGGCAGCAGGCGGGCAATGGGCACTGCTGCTGGGCATGCACGTTGCTCTGCCAACCCGCGTTTCTGAGCAAGGCAGCATTTCTGGTTTGGGTCCCGAAGGCACAAAGAGAAAGCAGCACTCCTGGGGTCACTTCACATGGGCTGCAGCCCTAACAAGTCCCTCCATTCCCTGGCAAGTTATTTGGGAACATTGAGATGGTGTCAAAAGCACTGCAGGTGTCCAAAGACAGGACCAGTGGTTTACACCCCCTTCATCCTTCACTTCTTATCATTTTCCATCTCTACAAACCCAGGACATCCATAGTCACAAGCCCTTCACAAGCTGTAAATATTTCCCAAGAGAAATGGTGCAGTTACGCTGTAGCCTAGAAATTGCCCCAAACAGCTGAGATTTCCTCTTCAGCAGTCATTTAAGCTTGCAGAATGCTGTTGAGATATGCTACCAAGGGTGCAGTACCTGGTGCTGTGCAAGGACAGCGCTGGATTCCTCATCTGCCCTCTGTTTTAGGTTGCAAAAGCAATTTCCCCTAAGACCTACAGAAGACTGCAGGCACTGGTTACGCTTCAGCGGCAACAGAAGTCTAACAAATTTCCTGATTTCCTCCAGCTGAGGAACAGGTTAATCGAAGCTGTGATGGAGAAAGTCAAGCAATGCAAGAAGTCCAGCAGTGCTTCTCAGCTCTCCATCATCTCAGGTGAAATGAATTCCTGTCCTCTTTAGATACTAACTGTGAGGACCTGTGGCCACCCACTGATGGCCATGGGATGCTGTCCCTTTACCCAATGGGACAACAAGGCAGAGAAGGGTAGGACAGGGCAGTGCAAGTCTCTGCAATTGCTCTCTGCATATTGAGCTCACACCCACTGACCTGACATATTCAGGAAAAAACATCATCTGTCCCCAGAAGCCCCAGCAGAATAACATACAGTTTCTGGAAGTGCTTGCAAATCCCTTTCCCCCCTTTTTCTACAAAACCCCATGTCAGAGGGGCCATGTTGCTCCCATAAAGGTGACCCACGGGACTACCAGGAGATGGGTGGTGATTCTCATTGCTCTCAGTATTGCCTTTCAGCTCAAAGCTCAAAGAGCCCCAGGTCCCTTTGTGTGTCTCAGCTCACGGCGATACCTGATGAAGTAGAGCCCGAGGACTCAGTGATCCCCCAGCCCACTCTTCAGAGCAGAAACATCCACAGCCCTTCGAAGACTACTTGGGGCACCCTGCAGACCTCCAAAGCTAGCAGCACCAACCAAGGACGTGTCCAGCTGCAGAAGTGAGTCCCATCACCTCATTCTGGTTTCCAGGCAGGCAGGCAGTGCCCAGGACCCTCAGTCACAACCTGTCCACAAGTTTTGCTAAGTGCTGCCCAAACAGCAGTACCTTTGGAAACTGCCAAGTGATGGGTGATGTGGCACCCCAGAGGGATTGGTTTGGGAAAGGCCTTTCCTGGGGTCTCTGCCCATGTGGGCTGACTCAAGTATATCCAGTAAAGTCAGATGAGGGCTTGTACCCACCATGTAGTGCTGGTGAAAAACACAGGGCATTTCCTACTGGTGTTCAGCTCCTTCCCCTCCCAGAACCTCTGCAAGGGAATGAAGGAGTTGTCTTGATTTTGGAGAGCAAGTGTAGTAAAGATCTAAAATAAAAGTTTGGAGGAACTGTGCACACCATGTAGAGAAGAAAAAAAAGTAGAGAGAGTGTGAGACAACAGCAGAGAAGAGAAGAGAAGGTCATCTGTGACCAAGAGCAGGTGAGGAAAAGGAGTTGCTTGTTTGCTCCAGGAACAACAGAAAACTGGATGTAGGTTTTAAACTCAAACAAAGCAATACCATCCACAGACAAGGTGCAGGTGTGAGGTTTTGTTTGAGATGCTAACAGCAAGGTATTCACAGTCAGTGAGGTGATAGACCTGTCCATGTGCACTGTGGGGCTTCTCCAGGGGCTGCCCTGCTCATGGCTGGATCATAGCCTAGAGGATCATGGGGCTTCCCTGGATCTGCTTCAGGAGTTGGGAAGGCGGACACCAGAGCAACAGCATGCCTGACCCATCTCTCTGTGCACCAGATCAGACATGATGCTGGGAGGATATCAGCCCACCCTGTCCCCCATGAGCTTCAGGGCTAAGCAAGAGCCGTTGCTCTCCCCACTGGTGCTGGGGGATGAGACTGACTCCAACATGTTGGACCTGGACTTGCTGAAGGAAATATCTGTTTCAGGTACTGCCTGTTCTTGTAGCAATTGCTGTGGGTCAGTGAGGTGGTGAGGATAGTCCTGGTTAGACACATCAGCACTGCTGTGCAGCCTTCTTCCTGGGGCTGTTCTGGGACAAGTCTTACCCCACTGTCCCCCATGCCCAGCCAGGCAATGAGGTAGTGGGGGCTTTATCCATCAGCAAATTGTGTGCTTGACCCTGCCAGGGTATTTCTGCAGGGTGCAATAAATCCTGCAGCTCTTCATTTGTGCGGGGGAAAAACAGTGTCTAGGGGATGCAGGGAGCCACACAGGACCCAAATGTCTGTCAAACATAAGGAAAAAAACCTTATGTAACTGTTGCCTATATGCTGTAAAACCTAATGTGAACCATGTGTCAGGTGGGGATTGCCCCGTGGCTCCTCAGAGATTTGGGGGGCAGCAGGAGGCATCTCTCACCCATATATTAACTGCAGACAGCAGCAGGTACTCCTTACACGTGGCATGGTGTGTCCCAAGCCAAAAAGATCTGTCGGTGCTGTGTCACACACCGCTAGCCCAGGCTGCACATGCAGATGAAGGTTTCTTCCAGCAATCCTTGCACACACCAGGTAGTTACCCACCCAAGTGCTTGCTAAGGGAGGGAAAACCTATGCACAAAACATCTCCTTACTGAAACAGCCCCATGGGAACACGTCTAGAAAGGGCTAGTGAGTTTAAGTTATTTAGAAACCAGCTCACCCTGGGGTGCCTGGTGGTCTTCTCCCTTCTCACCTAGCTGTGCCATCACAGTGCCTTGGGGCTCCCTGTTTAACCTGCTCTGCCCTGCACAGGGACTGCCACACCCATGCCCTTGAGACTGTTGTAGAAACACCTGGGTGCAGTGGCACAGAGACCACTCAGTGGAGTGACACTCTTCCCAGCTGTGAGCTTGACATCACTCATAACCAACCAGACCTCCGAGAACCTCCAGGTATCTTGTGGAAATGACCACAGGGATGTTTTCTGACATCATTTCCATAAAAAAAAAAGGAAAAAAAAAACAACAACAAGGGGGGGGGGGGGGGGGGGCATGTCATACCCTCTTCTCAGCTCCTACCCATCATCAGTGCCAAAGGGCATAGTCTCTGTGTAAGAATTTCAAACTTAGAGCAGCAGAGACTTGGCCCCTGGCCCCTTCATCCAGTTGCAGACATCTGTCTTTCCCCTAATGTTTGTTTGTTCACCCTCTTTGGGGAAAATATCAGTATTCATGCAATTGAGAGCAATACAGGAGATCACAGGGTGCCAAAGCGATTGTGGGTCTGGCCCTGATACTCCCCTCTGTGCTCTTCTCCAGTTTACAGGTGAGAGCAGTGACCTGGAGATCTCCTTCCTGGAGGACCTGGCCGATCTACCACTTGGTGGTGACAGGGAAGGGGACGGTGCTCAGCCAGCAGCCACTGGATGGAGCCACAAGACCAGGAATAGGCAGCAGCTGCTCTGAAGCCTCCCCAGGGCTGATCTTGGGCTATGGCAGCCCCTTTTTTTGAGGTCTGAAAATGAGTGATTTCTGCTCTCCCTTCATCATACACATGAGCAATAACAGTGTCAGATGGTGCCATGAGCTTTTGGAGCCCCAGCAGCTCTCATTACACTGTAGCTGCATACCTTGAAAATTACTTTTTCAATTTTATATTCTGAATTCCATACCTGTTTTCTGTTGCTCATTGCTTACAATGTTTTTTCCAGATCTTTTTCCTCATGCTTCATTTAATAGCTCTTGTTCTTTTTCGGTGAGTTTCCATTGTAACAAGCACTACTTTTAATAAATTAAAGGAAGGATGTTTACACTTCTTTCAGAGCATTGGTATTGGTAACTAGGAAAAATAAATGAGCATTTTACCGGTAGCATATTAGAGGTGAAGGTAGCAGCAAGAGAGGGCTGATAAGGAAACCTGCTCCTAAGAGGGGGGTGATAGGAAACCCGTCTCAGCTCAGGCACCTCTGCCCTTGCTCCCTGCCATATGGCAGCCCTGGGCTGAGGTCTGGTGCTGGCAGAGTCAACTGACAGGCACCCTGCCCTCATGCTACTAGCAGCTCTCAGAGCCTGATGCTGCATCCCCTCCCTCTCAAGCCTTTGCACCTGCTCCTCAGGTCAAATCCTGCCATCTGACATGCTGTGGTTTTGCACCACTTGCTAGCGAGCGGTGGAGCAGGCTTGGTCCATGGGCTGGAGCACACATGCCTATCCGTGCTGCTTAACACCCAGACACTTTTCTTGAAAAGCTAAAAAACCTGGAAGTTCTGTTAAATGAGGGAAGACACGACCCTAGCATCATGGTATGGTTTAGAAGAACAAGGCCTGTCCAGTACCCATGCTTTTTCCTAAACATGGTTTTATCCTTCTTTCCTCCAGTGCAAGCAGCCCAATCCTCACAATTCTGCCCTGCCCTGCATCCCTGACTCAGGCCTGTAACCCCATCCCTCCCATACCCAAACTGCTCCCCTTCAGTTCCCACAGTTTTTTATTTTCCTCCTATTTTTTTCAACCTTGTCTTCAGCTCAGCACATCATGGAGGGTTTTTCAGGGTCTTCACCAATTGCCGGTCCCTCTTTTTTCCTACCAGAAGTAACTCCCTTGGCTTCGACCTCTCTGGAGACCCTGGGAACAGTAAAGCAAGCTCAAAGCCAGCAAGGTAAAGAACTGGCCAACCATGCAAATCAGGATTTTCCTCTGAAAAAAAGGGGTTTTACACTCCCATCACAAACTGGAGGGTTGGTTTTACAACCACTACCCCAGCTGATGCCTGCACAACCAGCTTCCAGCTTGCAGGTACTGTAACAGAGCCATACCATATAGCACATCCATGGGGCATAGACATGACCCCCCTTCCTATCACAGCAAAGCAGCACAGCTACACTGCTACGCAGGTGGTAGCAGGGCCAACGTCCAGCCGGAAATGGGACCAAGAGCTTCTGTGGGATGGTGGTCATCTCTTCCAACCATCAGAGCCTGGCATCACACCCTGCCTGACACTCCCTTCCCTTCTTGCTGACCTGCAAAAGTGCAACCTTTCCACGGCTCTGGGACCTGTGCTGGAGATGTATCTCTTATGTGGTGGTGGAGACCTGATGGTTATAGAGAGTTGATGGTTGTGGAGAACTGACGAGTATGGTTTGTGTTCACTGGGAGCACTGGTGTTCAGTGAGACAGCCTACCCTCCCTATTCATACAAGCCACCAGAGATGCCAGCTAGACTCACAACTTGACCTACTTACTGGGAAAGGGGCTGGTCGTTGCTCACTGATAGGAAGTAGAGAATAAATCTTGTTTTCCTTCAATTCTGTGTGTGGCCTTTGCTTTGCTTTCATTAAACTGCCTTTATCTTGACCCAAGAGGGTTTGGTTTTTTTCCATCTTATTTTCTTACCCTTGTCCTGCTGAAAGGGGAGGGGAGCAATAGAGCGGCTTGGTGGGAACCTTTCACCCAGCAGAAGTAAACCCACCACAGTTACCTTCCCTTCACGGGCATTCACAGCCTCCTTGGCCACCTAATTCCATTGGCACATTCCATTTAGCACATCCATGGGGCACAGACATGACCCCCTTCCCACTGGGGCAAAGCAACACTGCTACACTCAGGCCCTTGCCAAGGGTTTAATGCTGTTGGAGTTTCATGGTCTTCAGAACAGTATATTTTCTGATTTATTTTTCTCAGTGACATTTGTCTTCATGGGTCTCCAGTTATTGGTAACTGTCCAGGACGATAATACTTTTATAAAGCATAAATATGCATGGGACAATTAGTAGGTGTTCATAAAACAGCACTAACAATCTCTGAATGCAGCACAACTCTCACAAATAATACCAGGCAGAAAAAGAACTAAAGGAAAAGAAAAATCTTATCAAAATTATTCAGCTTGAAATATCTCACCCAGAGAGCTATTCTCCCATAATATTTGGGGCAAGCACAATGTCATAAATCTTAGTGCTACTAATCCATAGACTCATTCATCTCTGTTCAGCTATATAAAAGCAATAACCTTGTCACTATGGGAAGGAAGATTGGGCTTTTAATTGCATATATATTTCAGGAGAGTTCTTATCTCATAGTCCAATTTGTAGCTTCAGATATGCGTCTTTGCTTCCCTTGGTCAAAGTCCATGCAAATCTGCCATGCTCTCACATACTTATAAATGCCGCAGAAGCTCAGAAAGAGCCTATATAGAGCTCTTCTGGCAGATAATACACACAGCTGTTTCAGCGTTTGCTTTATTAGACAAGCCTATATTTAATTAGCTCCTTTGAAATGGGAGGATGATCAAATTTATGGAAACAAAACTATTCCCGAATGTGGGCACACATGCACCCAAACACATCACCAATCACAATTTCCCTGACTCATCTCCCTTGACTCCGCAAGCGCTACCAAATGCATCCTTTACTCTGCAGTTTATTGCCAATAAAGGCAAAATAATTGGCAGAGGGCGGGGTCTTCCCTCTCTCACCAGTAACAATGGCAGAGATCTACAGTATCGGGATTCCAGTTATTTCCAGGCTTTACTCAGCCAAAGACTTCTGCAGTCACAAAGCTACTTGTGTCTGTGTGATTGGTCAAACCAGCAAGCCCAGTTCAGCCCAGCAAATATTTAACTGCTTCTCTCACACTGCTGCCAGGCAGGAAGGCAGGATGGAGATGTCTTTGCTTTGCATGCCTTGACACAACACCGTGCCCTCCATGAGTTTCTGTCTACGTAGTGACTGGGTGAAAGCAGCATGTTGCTCTTTTGAGCAGCTCAGTTATGCACGTGGTGCTGTTTCAGAGCCGAAATTCACACCCTTTAGCATAAAGTGCCTCCCTGCAGTGCAGAGGGAGCCAGGCACAGCAAGGGGTACAGAGCCTGTGTTTTGGGTGGGTGGCCCCATGGTACTCCCCAGATCAAGTGTGCCCCCCTGCATGCAGCAGGCACTTAGCACTGCAGGCTGTGGATGTGGCATGGGGCATGTGGCATGTGGCATGGTGTCCTTTGCATGTGGGCATTGGGACATAACAGCACTAGAACACAATGAGATGCCATTGATATGATGTTGAGTCATCCTGGGGGCTCCTTTGGATTTCACTTTTTCCTCAAAGTCCAAGAAATAGAGTATCCTAATTTTTTTTTTTTTAGCCTGCAGGACTGCAAAGGAAACCCTCCAAATGGGAACTTTGTTCTCAAGGAAGTCCCAGAGCTTTCCCTAAGCAGGTGGTTTCAGCTGCAGGACTTTCAGAAGACAGATCAGTTGGGCTGAAAAAGGTCCATGTCCCAAGATAGGGAAACACCAAGTACTTTCTGCAGCAGGCAAGGCAGCTCCAAGGCTGTGGCTGCTACTTTTCCCCATGCTGTCATTCCCCTCATGCACAATGCCCACAACTCATGGTCATGCCCACCACGACACAAGGACCATTTTGTCCAGAAACAGAGGGGAGCAGATGTAATATCAGTTGTTGTTACACCACAAACAGGCTCATAAATAAATAATTCCCTGCTCTGGAATTTGATTTTTTTTCAGTAAAGTTCACTGCATTAAATTTTTTCATACTTCAAGTTTTCGGCTGAGGTAAGGAAATGAAAACTGATGTTGAAAGATTAGAAGTCTACTGAGGACAGGAATTCCTGGATACAGCTCTGTCTCAGCTCTCTGCCGCTCTCCATAATGCTCCTGCCTGCAATCTTGTCATCTACACGCTTGCACACATCAAAGTGAAACCGAGAGATAACTGGCTCAGTGAGTTTGTTAGACTATTTGTGTTGCATAAAAATAAAATAAAGCTTTCAAAGGTGCTTTCTTGTGATTTTATGTGTGCACTTTTTTTTTTTTTTAATGTTCTAATGCAATCAGAAACCTGTATTTCTTTTTTTTCCTGGGTGTTTTCCTGTATTTTTCATTACCCTCTGTACCTTTACCTAACCACCACTTATGTGTTTCCTATCTAAATTAAACATTCTTGTGCTTTTCAGCCCCTTTCCAGTGGAGGCTGGAGGGAGTGAAAGCATGCCAGAAATTTTTCTGCCCTCCTAAGAACAATGAAGTATTTAGAAGTGTTTAATTGCTACGTTGAAAGTAGCAGATGCTGGCCTGACCAAAGTGGCCTCAAACCCAAAAGGAGCCATGCACCTGCTGAACTGAACTCTATCCCTCAGCAAGTCCAGTGTCTTAGCAGGGACCTCTAATTTCATTCCATTGGTGAGTTGGGGTCCCCTGATGCTTATTCATCTGCTTCACTGATATTTTTCTCTGCATACAGCTAACTATATCTTACAAAGTAAAAAAAAAAGGGGCCTCGTATTTTATTTCTTCCCTCAACTGCACATGCTGCTCCCAAGATTCTGCAGAACGCAAAGCTGGGGTGAATTTAACTGAGCAGAAAAGTTAGTAGCTGCTGTTCATGACAAGGAGAGAGTAAGTGAAAACAGTGGTTTTGGTCTTAAAGACTATTTTAATATTCATGTAAAAAAAATTACTGACAAAACAAACAAACAAAAAATAAATCCAGCATGCAAAAAAAGGCAGAAAAGCTCAGTCTGTACTGAGAGATGGGGACAAAACTATTGTAAAGAATATAGATAGTTTAAAAATAGGACAGGATTTCCCTATACAAAACAAAATTGTTCTTTAAAAACAGATCCTTAAAGCAAGTCCTCCACTAGTCCAAAAAGGAGTCAGCACTGACATTGAACAGAGGCAATGTTTTATCCCAGGTGGCAGCAGGGACAATGTCCAAGCAGAAATGGGACCAAGAGCTTGGATGGAAGCTCTTCCCACCTCCCTGCATGGCGGTCATCTCTTCCAACCATCAGAGCCTGGCATCACACCCTGCCTGACACTCCCTTCCCTTCTTGCTGACCTGCCCAAAGTGCAACCTTTCCACAGCTCTGGGACCTGTGCTGGAGATGTATCTCTTATGTGGTGGTGGAGACCTGATGGTTATGGAGAGTTGATGGTTGTGGAGAACTGACGAGCATGGTTTGTGCTCACTGGGAACACTGGTGTTCAGTGAGACAGCCTACCCTCCCTATTCATACAAGCCACCAGAGATGCCAGCTAGACTCATAGCTTGACCTACCAGAGGTCCAACTCTGGAGAAATGTTCAGCTCTACCTCCGGTCCCTCCAGCACATGGAACCACTCAAACATTTCACCAAAACAATTTTGCCAGAGAATTTATAATCTCTACAAGTGGGGCTAAAACCTATTGCAGGTATCTATCAAAATATCAGCTTTGGAGGTTTTATACCCCTTTTTTCTTTCTAACTTGTCCCTCAATACCCTTTGCAATCTTCATAAGCACTTTCCAGAGCTTCACTAGAATGTGCTCTGGAGCCAGGCAGGAGGACCTGCTGACAGCACATGGCTCTCCCCTCCCACATAAGCTCTTGTGTCTCTTCCTCTGACCCCTTGAAATAAACTTCCTCTCTGATGGATTGTCTAGAAGAGGCAATGTCCCACTAAGGAGTTAATCTTCACATCAATGGGGGAAGAATTAACACAAGAAAGTCCTGATGTCAGTATGAAGTTACACATGTAATGGTCCCTGGGATTTCTGCTCCAAATGTAACTCTAATTAATTCTAAATGAGAAATTCTTCTGGCTTCATTAAAGATGACATCTGCAGGAACACCGGTCACACACAGAGGTTTTCAGCTATTACAGCAAATATCTGGCATTGGAATAACAATGGATTATATCTATTCCCTGGAGAGATCAGAAAAAATAAATACACTTTTCGTAACACGCGTTATAGCAAACGTCTAAGTAACATAAATCAGATTAAATATCACAGGAGATCAGCGTTGTAGTACAACCAGCAAAGAAAATGTGTCTGAACATAAACAGTCACCAGGGAGGAAAATGCCATGCCTGTACACATTGGGCACAGTCGAAGGGACACAACTGATTTTACTTAAAATACACAGCAAAATAATATAGGACACTAGTAGATCATAATTTTTGCTTTTCAACCTGCTCAAACAAAACAAAACAAAACAACCAGGTGGCAAAACCAGAGCAAGAATACACTATCTTTTTACCAAAACACTATTTCTTCTGATGAACAGAAAACATCGAGGTCATGAGTTACTGTTCACCTCACAAAACGAAGGAAGTAGAGGATGACATTGCCTAATTGGGTGGAAGCCTGCTCAAAGGGAGAAGGCAATGGAGTAGTGCTGCTTCTACATCTGGGCTATTATTAAATGGGAATTTCAACCTATTAGAAGAAGTAGAAAAGGGCACAAGATGTAAACTTGGTCCCTGATATCAGAGTTTATATATAAAATATGAGCAAACTGTTCTACTCTGAGAGCATGAAAAGGCATTACTTCTGTTATAGACCTCTCTATGGTAGGCACACTAACAGGCAGTCGAATAAAGCCAATGTTCATAACAAGCTAGAATACAACCTCAGAGTAGGGGAAACATAATAGAAAACACAATCTTATTTACAGACTGCTTTGTTTGTGTATACTTTTTGCTTCTGAGGTTAAAAAATATTTTATAAAAGATAGCACAACTCAAGCCCAGAAAGTCTACTAGACATAGTCGTATTTTGAAGGGTATGAGCGTCTTCCATCCTCACTTCGAGCAGCTTCTTCATATCCTGCACCCTTCCTAGTCTTCGTTTCAGGTTCATATCCTGAACCAACTTTATACGGCCCCGTTCTGTAGGAGATATTCCGTCCCGATGCATTGTAGGACACTGCTTTGTAACTGAAAGAGACACAAAGGATGGCATCAGCCACTGGAGGGTAACTATCCAATGTTGCATCCCATGTTCCCGGTCACTGCTGGATTTTAGGAACCTTTGTACTTGGAGCCACTCAATGAGCTCAGAGCCAACCATCCACGGACAGGCTGCCAGTTTCTTTCGTGTTATAAACTTATACTTTCTTTCCCATGAGTAATTCCTTGGCTGAGTGAAGGACTCACCTAGAATAACCAGCTACTTAGGCATACAAAGCCCTACCTGATGTAAATCGTAGCTCAGATGAGGCAATCTACATCTGCTGATGATCTGCCAAGCAATTTGGAATCAAAGCTGCAATTAATGGGCCTGACTTAGCCAGCACATTGCAAATTTTAGATTTTAAGGTTGAAATCTCTTGCCCTCTTTATTTGTTTTCAGGCCATGTAGTCAGGGAATGGAAATGGTCGCTTCTGACCATTCAGGGTCATACAGGGCAAACAGGTCATGTAACTCTTGCAACAGGGGTATTACACATAGACATATCCTGAGGTGTGCTGGCTGTATGCTATCCCAACAACCGACATTTCATGTAATATCTTCCCATGTCTATCACAGATAGGCTTACCGGGATTCTTCTGGAATCAGACCTCTGCAAGCAAGGCACATCATGATGCCTCCTACAAGGGAGAGGCCACCTGCCACCCAGCCAACGAAAAGGGCTGAGCCAAAGGTGTATCTGCAAAACACAGAGTGCTGGTTAGTGCTGTGACAGTGGTCCAGTCTGCTTCCTCTGAAACACGCTGAACATTGTCATTCTCCCTCTTGCACCACAGAAGTTCCTGTGAGCACAGTCCCATCTGCAGGCTCATCCTCAATGGACTCTTTACCTCCTTCTTAAGCTGCTTGAACAGAGACATCCCAGACATTTTACTTGGACAATTCACGTCCAGTGTAGATAAGAAAAAGACAATAAATCTTCCAAGTCCTGGGACCAGACTAATGGGGACCCAGAGTTTGCCTTTCCTTCAGCTGCAGTACAGTCTGGCCCCGAGAGAAATCTGCACTGTGAAGCATCCTGAGCCAGATGACCACCTACCTGTTCTGGATGTTCTGCATTCCCTGGTACATGTTGGCTGTGGACATCCAGAAGTTTGTGACAAGCATGTTGGCAAACACAGACACTCCAGTGATGGCACACAGGCCTAAGGTCAGACAGAAGGACAGAATGAGACCCACAGAGTACAGTCGCTATCCAGTAGTGAAGTTTAAAAGATTTGTTTTGCAGTGAGAAATATGGGCAAAAGATTCACTTTTTTTTTTATTTTTTTTTTTTTTTTTTTTTTTTTTTTTTTTTAGTGTGAGTCAATATCGTTTGTTTTATTCTGAGGTACAGGCTGATTTTAAGATACATCCACTTGTCCA